>CAXHKU010000828.1:0-100497 GCA_964017125.1 Flabesymbios commensalis | reverse complement strand
ACTTAAAATTACGTCTTTACACAGACAGAAAGTTTACTTACTTATAATATAACACTCAGAATTCAGAAGAGTAAAATGACTTAATCCTGAAGTTCTAATAAAAACACATTTCGCCCTCATGACATAACTCAGTTAATTAAAGATTACATTATTATCACGAATATAAATCATAAAAAAAGATCAGTTATCAAAAAAATATAACAAAACAGATTTTTAGGTATTAAAAGGAAATGGTAACTCATCGGCTAAAACCCACATATTTACCTTAGAATGTTACAACAAACATAGTATGATAAACTAGTGAAAATATTAATACAAAGGGGTCTTGTATCCCGATGCGTCATGAGGAATCCAACCGCAATACATTGTCCTCATGGGGTCACATAGATACGGTCAACCATCTCATATCTAGGGTCAATTAACAAGACTACACTATTCCAATAAGCTAATGTTAAGCTAAGCAGATCAAACGCTCGAAGCCCGTTCTTGAATTCATAATATTGTCCAATTTGTTTTACAAATCCACTAAGAAACTCACTCATCCAGCAATGAACAGAGGTTAAGGTGGCAGAGATAACATACAATAGTAAGTAAGTAAATCATTTATTAAAGTCTCACTCTTATTTCACAAAGATCACTCAGAGTTTGAGTTGCGAGAGACACATACTAAAATATTCAAGGCATACATAAAAACATAGTAATAAGAGATAAAAGTTATGAAAGGCGAGTAAAACGTTGTGCATACTTACATACATACTTAAATACATACATACATAAATACATATATTCCCATACCTAATTATATTCATGTATTATCTTACATAATTTATCACATTGCTCCTTATATTAAAAATTTTAAGGCAGGTTTTGGCACATTTTGAAACTATAGCATCATCATTAAATAAAAACCGTAGCTTAGCGTCTTCGTCATAAGACATAAAATCAGAGTTAATATAACACGCCTGCGTGAACAAAGCTTGCCGTACACCATTATACATAGGACAACTCAATAAAACATGTTTTTCATCCTCAACACAATTTTCACAAAAATTACAAAATCTGTTATTTACAGGTATACCAAGGTAGCGACCCAGCTCTAAATTAATAGGCGCTACACCACTTCTGAACTTGCTAAGCGCACTCCGCTCTTTAACAGATTTTATCTTGATCACATACTGCTCTACACCATATTCATCTTTCAACTGCCTATATGTCCTTAACTTATTTCCACCGACACCTCTTCTTCCCGTTTCCCTGTTGATCGTATTATGTCAGTCACTTACACATTTACAGATACAATTATTCCTCACGAGGCTGATCATTTCTTGCTTGCTATTACAACACTCTATCTCCTTCTCTATTCCTAACTCTTTAAGAAATTTACCTACGCGACCAGGCCAGCTCTTTTGTCTTATACCTGATGACGTGCCCGCCCAAATAAAAACACTTTTATTTAGCCTATTATCTGACATAATAATTAATCGATGGTACTGTCTTGTCATCTCCACGCGTTGTTTACATAATGGTGGTATGAGACCCATGTCACCTCTAGCAGCGGCAGTGGGCGCATGTTGACCGAGCCCCAGATAAAACCGACAGGCCCTATTATGTACGGCTTCAATGGCGGGGTAGCTCCGATTGCCCCACACAGATGCCCCGTAATTAACAACTGACCAAACTAGACAATTATATAATTTTACGAAGCATTCATATGGAACACCTCCATTTATTTTTATTTTTGAAATCAGTTTTCCCAAGGCTCTGTGGGCCGACAGAGCTACTGCCTTCACAGTCACGTTAAAATTCAAAAACTCATTAATAATTATACCAAGGTACCTGTAGTCAGATTTAAGTAAAATAGATTCATCCCCACAAATAAAGTTATGATGTGTAGCTGAAAAAGACTGTGGGCGAAAATGTATCACAGCTGATTTTGTACTATTGACCTCTAGCTGCCACGTTTTACACCATTTATGTAATGTGTTAAGAAGAAGCTGTAATTCATCATCCGACTGTGCTAATAACACTAGATCGTCAGCATACATTAAAACTGGCATTTTCTTATCCCCAATTGGAATTCCGACGCCTGTTTGTGTCAATGTCTCAGCTAAATCATTTATAAATAGATTAAACAGTAGAGGGGACAAAATACATCCTTGCTTTAAGCCAGCCGATACATTAAACCAGTTTGAATATTGTGCATTAATCCGTAGGCGACTTTCTGTGCCTATATACATTGCTTTAAGTGATTGATACATGTTCCCACTTACCCCATATTCCCTTAGCTTAAACCAGAGCATAGACCTGTTAACACAATCATACGCTTTTCGTAAGTCAATAAAAGCGGCAAAAGTTGATTTATGTTGTGACTTTCTTTTCTCCACAATAGTAATAATAGTGTTTATTTGGTCAATGGTTGATCGACCCTTTCTAAAACCATTTTGACAGTCTGTTACAATGTTGTTCACTTCTGACCATTTTGACAGTCTCTTATTTAAAATTGAAGAATACATTTTACAGATGGAGGAGTTAAGGCTAATACCGCGATAGTTTAATGGGTCTCTGCTGTCGGATGAGGCTGATTTAGGAATAGGACATATCACAGATTGTGTCCAAGAAGAAGGGACTACACCGTTCTTGAAACAGTAGTTAAAAATGTCATGAAGTGTGCTCACCATTGTAGGGTTCCTCACGACCTCCGACCTACAATATTACGGCGCCAGAACTGTGAATGGCGTCTCTGTTACAGCCTCCAGAATTCGTCAGATCTGAAAATTCGTACTAACCCAGTGTTGGGTAAACGTGTTGTGTTTACTGGGTCAGTACCAACGTGAATCCAGTTCTTGTTTGTCAGAAACCTGCGGCCAGCGATGTCTTGCAAAACCAAAAGGCGGTAAATGCTTACTTGAAAAGTAAGCAGTTACTGCCTTTTGGTTTTGTAATGCAGGGCAGCAGCCGAGTCTGACGCTATCAACCTGACATCTTCGTAATGTTCCACATTGCTACAGTGACGGTTTCTGTTGATTAGATGGCTTGAAAGGGCACAGCTTATGACAAATCGATTTGGAGGCGTCCAATAAAGAAGAGCCTCATTTACAAGGCTCGTGATTCGTCTGCACCAGGAACACCCAATATAAAGTGATTTCCCTTCACAAGAGCGTCCAATATACAGTGATTTTCATAGAGTGATTAGAGTGCCACTGGAATATAATATTACAGATATGTCCCCACATTTTCTACACCTTTGCCATCTTTAGCCAGATAACGACTATTAGCAGTCAAAGTGTCGTATGTGTCACTCATTTGAGTAGCCGATAAGACATTCTAACTGCTAGAGGTCGATCTAGGCCTTTATTTGGAATATAATATTAAAAAACAAAATAAAACGATGAATCGATGCGTGTAGATTAACATATAGTTTGATTCCATTTCCACAAAATATAATTTGTCAAGTCATTGAAGAAAAACAAAATAGTCGCCAATTGTACAATGAAAATTGCGTGCTTGCTGAACTACTAATCTTTTCATTTCAATGATAATTTCGTATTTAATTAGTTAGCAATAGCTGAACGATGGCCATCCACACTGTGTAGCTGTGGAGTTTAATATATATTTAATATGCACATTTTAGCCGAATGCATTTTAGCAGAATGTAGTTACATTGTTAGAACTACACAATCGTTATTGATAGGGCAATGAATAAAGTGTCATACCTACATTTTTGAGGTCAATAAATGTCTCTCAATGCATGTTTTTGACAAATTTGGGGTAGTTTTGTTGGGCCGCATACAAAGACGGTGACCCAACATTAAAACAACATTTACGTCTCGTTTTACTTACAGAATTACTTACAGGATTCAAATATCAGAAGCAATACTTTGAATGCGCTGACATTAGTAGCATAAAACTACAGCCTAAGTTAATATGCAGTACCAAATTAGGCTACCTCAGAAATTGCTGTATCGTGTTTATCAAATCTGACTCATAGTTAATTGTCATGAACATTTAATGGCCATCAGAATGCTATTTTCTGTCTTGGTTGCAATATTTTTTAGCAATGTATTGGCTACTTCTGGCTTCTTGGTTTATCAGTTCGGGACAACATAGGAGAGTAGGCCTACTTAACCTATTAAGCATCAGTATGAAATCAGTTATGTGTCAAACAGCCAGGATGGATTAAAACAAAATCGTCATTTTTTTGCTACATTTTTTTATTAAAATTTGGTAACCGCGATTGCAAACACAGTTTGAGTGTTCTGAATACTAAAATGATTGTTACCAAGCTGAAGTATGTGCTTGAGGGTTTTTGAATCTTCAAATTTAAAATGGCTGCTAAAATGAAGTAAAACAGTCAATGTCCATTGGTTTACAACAGTGATGTGTAATTTATGGGTTCTATAGGTAATTTGAAGACGAGAAAATCATGTCTTGTGTCTGTGAGCAAAATCTAAAATGACCGCCATATTAATCTAGAATATTTGAATGATGTTTGATTTCCTCACATAATAATGGAATACTTTCAGTTAGTCAAATATACCAAAATATTGTACTTTTCATTAAAACATATCCACAAACTTGTTTTCTATCTTTTAATTCAAAATTCCAATTCTAGCGTTGCTACAATAATGAAATCCAAAATAGTCATTTTACAATACAGTATAGCAAAATATTTACTTGTGGTAATATACTGATCTTTTACATTACGCATGTTAATAGTGTTGTTATCTCGAATGAATCAATCAATCAACGACGAACTAAAGGGGATTGACAAGACACGTAGTATAACTTATACATTTTACTGATAAGCCTATAATAAAATGACTATTTGATAACAATATATCAGATCAAAGTTTTTGATCAGATGCACTAGGGATTGGTGACATATGTTCGGGTCACATCTGTATCAATAGTTAATGTGATTTTAATCACCTTAAATCTGTGGAAGTTTAGCTACTGGCGTACAATGGTATCGTCAAGTATATTTATCTTCTCTTCGACGGGTCCTACAATACAAGGCTCCATGAATCGTGCTTTAATTGTGCAGGGACCTCTATTGGCGGTGTGACTTCCAACAAGGCACTAACTCTCATATCCTCTGCATCTTCCATTGGCCAGTCTCACGCGGGTGCTACCACAGGAGCCTGGCCGTATCGAGTAGGCCTACTCTATCGGTCTATGTTGGTATCTTGGGTGTGTCTGAGATTCAAACCTCATTAGATGGTTCAGACTTCTTTGAAGGTCACTAAAAATTGACCTCTTCTTTAGCTCTCAGGCAACTGTCAAGCGCTGTCTGATCTTGAGAAGCAGCGCGCGCAACATTCGAGGTATCTCGCCATTTAAAATAGTTGAACGCTAGGCTCTATAGAGCAAGGTATCGCCCTGCGGGCTCGTGGGCAAGATACAAGATACAAGATACAAGACAGGAAAATGGTGGCGGCCTGAATATCCAACAATAGGGCTCATTACCAAGACAGAAGCAAGTGTATCACGACACGACAACAACCTAACAGAAATTATGGCTGACTGTAATCATAGTCAATGCGGAGGCCGATGAAGATTCAGGTTCAGATTCAGATTCATTTATTTGATCAAAGAGAGTAAGTACATAGTAATATATAAGCAGTGATATATATTTTTGTTGATCATGAGACCTCCACTAAGACGAAGCAATGGTCGCTAGCGTGGAGGCCACCTACATTACATTACACTTATATTACAGGTTTATTAAATATGTCAAGTACATATTAATGAAGGTGTTGTTAACTCCCTGGCTGTTAAAAAGACGGAAAATTTGTTGTAATACACAAACATATATTATTGAATTGCGCTACAAACATAGCACAGAGGAATATGACAAATACTGTCGTAGCTGTTTGATATTGATGATTTTGCATAAGTGATGACACCATGCAAAGTGTGAATAAAAAACTTTCCCTTTATATTTGTTGGGCAGTTATTGATTGCATCGGGTATATTATATAATAAGCACTGTCTAGCAAATTCATGTTTTTTACGACATTTATAATGATCTTGATTCCTTGTATTATAATTATGTTCACAGTAAGACAAAGAGTTATACATGTACGTCATCCAAAACGCACCAAGATACGCTCGATGAATTCCTGCGTAAACGAAAACAATCAGCTACTCCGCCTAATACTAAAGAAACAAAAACATACCGGAAAGACGATGGTAAAAACTATCCGATCGCTGCAAGTGACACCGGATCGTGAGTTATTATTATGGATATACGGCCAGATCTCTACCCTATATGTATGTATTATCCACACGGACTATGTAGTGCAGGCCGTAATGTTGGATACAGATCTCCGCTTGGATTGGAATGTTAATTTTTGGCACCAATTCTAATATCAATCTACTTGGTCTAATGATTCAGAAAAAATTGGTGCCATTTTTTCTGTTGAGGTTAAAGGTCATTTTGGGGTCATTCAAAGTCGTTGAACTTAAATATACGAAAATGACTCCCAGTTACAAAATAAATGACACAAAGTGTATCATATAACCCCTCAAAATTTACAGAATGAGATGTAGAACATGAATATAAATACACCATGGACATTATTTCACTGTGGAATGAGATCGGTAAGATTATCTGCATGAAACATACAACATTCTTGACTATTCGATAAGTGACGGTTGCATATAGATGACACATTATGCAACACTTACTTAGCCTCAAAGTAACTCACAAACTGCACCAACGATGACTGCGAAGCGTATATAAACTACACTGCTTGACAAATTAGCTGAGACTAACTATAACTTGTGTATTAAATAAAAGGTTGCTGTTGGGTGATTTGGTGAAGAATCCCGTCCTTCTATCAAATGTCCGTCTACGGCTTCTTCTCATGATGGGCAGCAAGATACAGCTCCTTTACACGTTCTCTGGCGAGTACGTGTTTTCTCAAAAGAAGTATGTATTTTCTGCAATGGTGATAATTCAGAAGAAACTCTGCATGAAGTCACTTGCACAGAAGTAACAATGATGATTGGAAGATCAGACTTCAATCACTGGATGCCAAAGATGCCAGAGCTATAGACATTAAACATAATTTGTCATGTTATGTAAGATATGTACCAAGAAGTGAAATAGTCATAGCCCCTGATGATTCGGATAGCAACAGGACTCGCACAATAGCAGCAGAATTGTACAGTCTTGTTGAAAAGGCACTTAAAGAAGAAAAAGTATTTCCAATAACTGATGTGTCTACAACATATAAGGCCATATTAGAATCCATTGGAATCACAAATATTCCTACAAGACGTCAATTGAAAGAGCAAATTGCTGACAACATTTCTGATGTTCAGTTTTCTCAACCGTGAAAAAACAAGCCTGAATTATTGTGCCCCAAAACTACTAAATATAAGGCTGTTGAAGAAGTCCTAGAGAAGTCAGATTTTAAGAGAGACATGCAGTCGATATTTAATGCTGCCCATGTAATTCGTGATGACATAACTCAAATGCGGACTGATCCGTGGAAGTTTGAAGGACATCTGGACACCATTGATCGAGATAAACACATTCCACACACTTTATGTAGTTTTCTCAGATGGATTACTCAAGAAATAGCAGAGTTCGGTTCACAATATCGCGCTGACGCAAATCACAAAACCAGTTTGAATCTTGCTGAGATGATAATGTATCAGGTGAAAAGCCAGAGGCAAGTTTCTTACATTCCACAAAATCTTGAAGCAGGATTCCGCTGCTCGACACATTGACCTACCTTTATTACTTGGAAGTGGTATGAAAGTCCATACATACACACGTAGCAAACACATGGTTGACTGTCTTCAAGTAGTGGTTTATGTGTTGATACTCTCGTATTCTGTTAATCGAAACACATCTTGCACAGAATATGAAGAAAACTGGTGGTGTGGCGAAACACATCTTGCACAGAATATGAAGAAAACTGGTGGTGTTCTTGTGCCTTCTGATGACCAAAACAAAGCTCTAAATGTGCAGATCTGCAGGAAATAGGTTGAAGTAAAGACGCTGACAAAGGCAGCGGAGCTTCGCGAGGATCGGAGTCTAATGATTAGACCTGATATAAACATAGAGGATGCGATTAGTGCATCTCTTGTATACCTCGATCCCTTTTCACGTCTGCTGGATCGATGTTACCTTATATAGACAAAAGCAAACTATTTCATATACTGAGAGCTTTGTATAAAGAACAAGATCAAAATGCCCAGGATTAAGAGCATGGCAGCGTTCTTATCATTGATGCTTGTCCAAGAGCTAGCAGGAATAAAAGCTTCAAAACATGCCTTGAATTGTCAACTGCTTTTATTGCGAGTATGACCAAATCCATCTCTAGATATATTACAGTTCACTTAGTATTTGATCAATGCAACACAACAACATCATCAAAACAAACAACAAGAGAGCGTCATAAGAGTATTACAGGCCAGACATCATACATGTAAATACAGTACACCAATCAGAATGTATATAAAGGTGTTCCTCATTGAATCCAAAACAAGAGATAGTTTGACTCTATACCTTCTTCAAAAAACACTAAAATTATTACACAAAACAGTTGTAGTACATGTAGGCCTATCTACTCGAGATGGTTTAACAACCAACAAGACATAATTTATAAGAATGTTGTCAGACACATGTGTACCAGCCAGGAGGAGGCGGACACAATACTAATTGATGTGGCCAGTCATAATAAAAATGCAACAATCCACATTCTGGCAACGTACACTGGTGTTTTAATCCTTGCTCTGGCTTATTTTCCAACACTTGGTGCGAACCCATGTATGCTAATTGGTCATGGGAATAGCAGGGAATTGATTGTACTGAAACCAATCTATGATGTCTTAGGTTGCCCCATTGTCAGCGCTTTGCTTGGCTTTCACTGCTTCACTGGATGTGATACTGTTGGTCGATTTTCTGGTAAGGGCAAACCTGCTGGAAATCATTCAAAAACTTTAAAGGCTGACAAGACCACTGTTCAGGGATTCATTGATCTTGGACACCAGACATGCCATCTGAAGTAGCAATCTCAGTACGTGGAGTGTTATATTTGTCAAGTGTATTTACCTGGAACAAGCAACGCAGATCCTGGTGGTGTCAGGTGGTTGCTGTTCAAGAAAAATCAAGCAGAGTGTGAAAAGCTCCCCCCTACACGAGCACATACTCTGTGCCAATTACCAGGCCAGAGTATGGCATCTGGCTCACATCGCTAATCCAATACTTGCCCCATGGATGGACAAACGAGGAGGGTTGTCTTTGTCCTGTGAGAACATTACTAAAACCAGCTCCAGATGCTGTGATTGAGCTCATAAAATTGCAAATGAGCGAAATCTAAATGCCAAAACTCTTATGTTCATGCAGAAAGGCTGGCCTTGTGTGGGCAGAGCTATGTCAGTGTGGATCAGATGCTGGTGACTGTGATAATGTCGATCTTATCGCAGTTCTTGATGAGGAGGAAGAGGAGGACATATGAGTTATTATGACCTTTTCGATGAAATTAGTTTTTATCCAAGATAAAATTAAAGAGACATCATGTACGTATGTCTTCTTACAATAAATAATTTACCTAGTGTATGACTAGGCTGGACTTGTGTATACAGAGCGCCACCAGCGTAGACTTGACGTTGGAGAATGTGATACCGCAGATTACATCGCTATCTGTTTGATGACGAAGAGAACATTTGTATTACCTGTGTATGTCATTAGATGTGTCTACAATATTTTTTTTAAGTAGATCATGTTTGTTTTTATTTGTGCTGAAATCACTGACCTTATCTATAAAGATATAGAACTATTTTGATACCCTTACTTTGTATACACAATGACGACGAACTTTACCAAACAAATCGCATCTCAAAAAAACACTTTTTGGTTTTATTTTTTTCCAGTGTATATTTATGTCAATCGTACAAGTATATTCGTGTTCTCCTCTCAATTTTGCAAATTTTAAGGGGTCACATGACGTACTTTGTGACATGAAGACAAAAAAGATATGAGGATGTATGTGAAATGTACGGTACCTACATTAAATGACCCCAAAATGACCTTTAACCCCAACAGAAAAAATGGCACCAAAACTTTTCTGAATCATTAGACCTAGTAGATTGATATTAGCATTGGTGCCAAAAATTAACATTCCGATCCAAGTGAAAAACACAACCCCCTGCCCTAATGATTCTGGTTACTGATAAACAATGTATAGTAATTTACAAGTAGTGAGCATTAATGCAAGAGGAATAAATAAATCCTCCAAACGCAGATCTTTATTTAAATGGCTAGAAGACCATAAATCTGATATCACAATGTTACAAGAAACTTTTTTAAACAAAAAATATATAGATCTAGTGAACAAAGAATGGGACGGTACTATAATTAACAACGTAGCAGACTCATAGTAGTGGGATTGCTATTATGTTTAAAAAGATCTAGACATGGATATTAAAAACAGTGTATATGATAAAGAAGGTAGACGATTGCTAATTAATGTAACAATTGACAACCAAGATTACACGCTCGACACCATGTATTCACCCAATATATGTTCTAAAAGAATAGAGTTTTTCAAACATATTCAGAAATGGATCAATCAGTATGCAACACTAATACACATTTAATACTTGGAGGGGATATGAATAGTATAATGAAGCGAACTGACAGATCATCTGGTATAATGGAAAAATGTAATAACCATTTCATTAACTTTCAAAACAATTGTAATCTAAAAGATTCATGGACTTCGTTATTCCCCACAGAAATAAGATATACTTATATTCCACAAAATAAAAATGCTGCACGCAGTCGAATTGATTATATTTTACTATCTAATCATCTTATAAATTCCCTATCAAAAATAAATCACTGCACCTGTACCTGATCATAAAGCTGTGGTTATAGACCTCAAATTGAACCCACAAAAAAAAGGTAAAGGTTATTGGAAACTCAACTGTAAATTTTTTATCCGACGACACGTACATAAAATACATAAAAAACATCTTTAGAGACACTATAAACGAATACAAAAATTGTCCAAAATATTTAGTGTGGGATCTATATAAGATACGCGTAAAAGAATTTAGCATACAGTATGGTATACAAGCCGCAAAATTAAAGAAGAACGCCATAACAGAGATAGAAAGAGATATTGATGATTTAGATCAAACAATTGCAAAAAATCCAAACGATAACGAACTGATAGAACAAAGGGTTTTAATGAAAAAACAATACGATACATTATGTTTAGAAAACGTAAAAGGAGCCCAGATTAGATCCAGACTTCAGTGGGCAGAAAAAGGGGAAAAAATACATCTTTCTTTCTAAAATTAGATGACAGCCGACAAACTGCAAATACTATTTATAAAATAAAAAATAAAGACGGAGAAATTGTTCACGACAACAGAGATATCCTTAATGTAACCGAGAACTACTACGACACTCTATACAATTCAACTAAACCTACGACTAAAAACATTAAAGATTATTTGAATAAAATAGATATTCCTAAGCTTAACGCTGAGGAACAAATTATATGTGCAGGAAAAATAACTACCGACGAATGCAATCAGGTAATCAAAGAATTAAAACTTAATAAGTCACCAGGATTAGACATATTACCAGGAGAATCTTAAAAAACTTTGTGGCCATATTTTGGGAAATATCTTGTGGAAGTTTTTAACGAATGTTTCGACAATGATGAACTATCTCACTCTCAAAAACAATCAGTAATAACACTTATTTTCAAAAAAGGAAACAAAGAAGAATTAAAAAATTATCGCCCGATCAGTTTAAGTAATATTGATTATAAAATTATTGCATTTACTCTTGCCAATCGATTACAAAATGTGATCGGCAAAATTATAAGCCCCGATCAAACAGCTAATATCAAGAACCGATTTATTGGCCAGAACATACGATTAGTATCTGATGTGATTGAATTTTCGAATGAAAAAAACCTCGATGGAATATTGTTAAGTTTAGATTATGAAAAAGCTTTCGACACAGCTGAACATAAGTTTCTTTTCGAATGCTTGCAATTATACAATTTTGGACCGGATTTTATCAAATGGATAAAAACTTTGTACAAAAAGAGTGAAATATATATAAAAAACAACGGATACCTATCAGAAAATATACATCCTTCAAGAGGCGTTAAACAAGGCTGCCCAATATCCGCTATGTTATTTATATTAATCGTAGAAACGCTAGCAATAAGTATTAGGAACAACAAAAACATAGAAGGAATACAAATAAATCACAATGGGAAGAAAATTGACATAAAAATAACTCAATATGCAGATGATACTGTAATCATACTAAAAAATATAGATATGATAAAGGAAACAATGTTAGAGCTTCAAAAATTTGCCAAAGTCAGTGGCCTTAACCTAAACATAGACAAGACTATTGGAGTACGATTAGGTCCAAATAAATATAATACAGGTACTTTCCAGGGAATAAAAATAACAGATAAACCCTTCAAATATTTAGGATTATATATTGGGCATAAGAAAACTAACTGTGATACATTAAATTAGAACGGAAAGCTACTCAAAGCCAAAAAAGAAATAATAAAATGGAATTGTCGTAATCTAACAGTATGGGGTAAAATTATTGTTCTCAAAAGCTTAATATTATCTAAATTTACTTATCTAATGATGAATACTACAATAGAGAAAGATTTTTTAAAACAATTAGAAAAGATAAGTTTCCAATTTATATGGGGTAAAAGAGACAAAATTTGTAGAGCGGTAGCATATTAAAAAATTAGCAAAGGCGGTTTAAATATGATAAATACAAATTTAATGTGTCGATCATTAAAGGCCACGTGGGTCAAAAGGATTCTAGACGGATGGGAAGAAAATTGGGCGATTTTTGCGAGAAAATACCTATTTGAAATATATATAAATAGCTATTTGAAAAAACCCCTTTTATTCTTTATGCGCATTCGTGACATTAAAATGATATCATGCCTTCAAAAACTGCCACCTATCTACAGATCGATTGTTGAAGCATTTATTTCAGTTCACAAATGTGAAGACCTAGATAAAAATAAAATACCCTTATGGGGCAGCAATAGTATTACAGTATTTAACAAGGATAAAAAAAACAACATGTCACTATTCTCTGAATCTTGGATAAACAGCGGATTAATATTCTTAACAGATTTGAAAATAACTAGCTCAGAGCTTGATGAAGTATATATTTATGAGAAACTACAACATAGAACAAATTACCTTTGTGAAATACTTGTAATGAAAAAGGCAATAAAAACAATACTAAAACAAAACTCGAATAATATTCCGACGCCCAGAATTGATAACGAAACAGATATACCATGTAATCATACTGCAAAAGATTTTTATAATATAGGCACAGAAAAGGACCATATCCCTACTTCCGAAACCTACTGGAAATTTTTCTTCTCAAACTTAAACAATAATTTAAATTTCTTAAAATTCTTATAATTCCTGATAATAAATTAAAAGAGTTTAATTTTAAACTACTACATAATATACTACCATGTGGAACTAATTTAAAACGATGGGAATTGAAAGAATTTAGTAGTTGCAGTATATGCAAAATATGTTGTACACATGTAGACAAATAAGGCATATATGGCAATCTCTAAATGATGTATTAAATGTAAATATCAGACCTATCCATATCATATGTGGACATCATTCTATACCAGATTTTATTATTACTCTGATCAGTTATATAATTTATAAAGAATATATAATAGGCGAAATGAATAATACAGACAGAGTACATACAAATATGTATCACTTCATTTCAAGGGAATTGTTATACAGGTATGCTACTTTTAAACATTTGCATTGGTTTAAAGGAAATATACAAAAAACGTTCGAGATTGTTTTAAAACATATGTCAAAACATTCCTAGTATGGTATTGACTACAAGTTTATATACAGGCTTTATTTCCCAGTTACTTCAATTAACTAATCCTCCACTTTTGCTTTTTATATAATTACTGTTTCATAATTATATAAAAAATTCGTAAGGAGGTGTGATAAATGAAGTCTCTGTTTGACATTGGATATATTACTACTCACATTCATCGTGTTCATGGTGTGATATATCACATGACATGGATGCGAGTGGCAATATATTTAGTTGTGATGCCTTTTTTTGTGACCTCTCCAAAGCAAGGAATGACCGGCAAACGCGATGCATCGCCCGATGTTGGTCCGGTATTGGCCCACCGTCTACGATGCTGGCTCAGCACTGGACCGGCATTGGGTTGATGTGTCGTGTTTGCTGGGTGTCCTTGTTCATAACATTGGTGAGGTCACAAAGGCTGATCTTGGGTCAGTGTCTAGTGCGTTAGAACCTTGATTGTGTAGCCCTTATAACAGTCTAGGCGATACAGTCAATGGCTAGACATGACCTTGAGAGCGAAGGGGTTTTCACACCTCAAAAATATTGTAATCTAAAATTATATAACCAGATAACTATATAAAAATCCCTAGAGACACCAGACATAGGCGCGATGCCGGTCCAATGTTGGCTCATTATCTGCCCAGCGCTGGACCGGCGTTGTGCATATGTCTCGTGTTTGCTGGCATATCATTCAGAGTCACGTGTTTAAATAAACCTCTGAGTCGATGGTGGACCATATCTGGGTTAATATTATATACCCAGAGAACACATAGAGGCTTTGATGACCGGTGTCGTTGTTGATGTTGTATAGACGCTGGTCCAACATTGAGCTAGCTCTAGGTCGAAGTCCTGTGTACACTTTTTAATTATTACTCTATTCGCACATTAACACAATAATACAATACAAACGGGCGCGGGTGGTGGGCCGATTCTGGAGCAAAATTTGGACAGCGTCGTTAATGCTAGAACAGCTTTGCCCCAGTGCTGGTCCAACCTTCGTGTTTGCTGTATGTAGGATGTACTGAGCCGGTGCAGGTTCTTTGTTCTCCAGCACAGAACAGGCACCGGTCCAGTGCTTCCTCTCAGCGGGCGCAGGGCATTTGTGTGGCATTGGTGCAGCATCGGCCCAGCGTCTTCGACGTTGGTCCGGCGTTGTATAGGTGCTGTGCAGATGTGTTGAGCTTGCTGGACTATGATGTTATTATTTTTAATGAACAGAATAAAAATTATGCTTATTTTTATTTCATAATGTATGCTTATTTTAATCTCATTAACTTCATTATGTATAGACCTTTTTTTTAATTCTTATTACATGCCTTGTGATAACTATTGTATTGAAAATTGTATCAATAAAAAAAATAAAAATAATAATGAATCATGAAAAAAAAAAAAAAAATTATGTTCACTTGTTCTAAATTGGAGATCCAGAAAAAATGTGGGCAAAGTGTGTTTTAAGTATTTGTAGTATAATTTAAATTGTTGTATTTTAAAAATAACTTCTGTTTTTAAAATATGCAAGTTTTTAAATAGTGGATCAGCATGGGCAAATTTTTTGTTTTTTGTTATAATTCGAATACATTTATTTTGCAAGTTTTTGGTTTGGATGGCTGGTGTCCCCAAACTATGAGCAAATAATTTATGTGTGGTAATAACAGTGGGTTGTAAAGCGTGATTAAAATATTTAGGGGAAAATATTTTTCAATCTTGTTAGGACGCCGATGATGCGTGATATTTTCAGGACAATGTGGTCTATGTGATCATTCCATTTCAATCGCTAATTAATAATTAAACCTAAGAAATTAAAGTTTTCGACGCATTTAATAACGTTATTGTCTATTTGTATTAATGGTATAGGTGTTTGTTTTCTTGTCGAGCGAAAAACAGTCAATTTGGATTTGGAAATATTTTGAGAAAGTTTGTTTACTTTAAACCATATTAAGATTTTTGCTTGTTTTGCATTGATAATATCTGTGTTATAAATAGCATTCTTCGTTATTAGAGTCGTGTCGTCTGCAAAAACGATGAAATGAAAGAGATTGGAAGATTTATGTATATCATTCATATAAATTAAGAATAGTAAAGGCCCCAAAATGGAACCTTGAGGTACCCTAGTAGTTATTTAAAAAAAAATTGAGTCAGTATTATCATAATGTACATATTGTTGTCTATTTGTTAAATAACATTTTATTAAATTAATAGAATTTCCTGTTAGTCCATAGCATTTTAATTTGTATAGTAATATATCATGGTCTAAGGTGTCGAAGGCTTTGGATAAATCAATGAATATAGCTAGAGGTACCCTGCCTTTATCCTTTTTTGAAAACAACCTGTTTACTAGTTCTAGAGAGGCCAATTCCGTGGAATGACCCTTCCGAAAACCATATTGTAGAATAAATTTGAATCTTTAAAATAATTATTTGTATAGTTGTTGATAAATTACTTTTTCAAAAAGTTTGGATATTGATGGTAATAGAGAAATGGGTCTGGAATTCGAAAATGTAGTTTTATCTCCCTTTTTGAATAATGGTATAACTTTTGCTATTTTTTCTTTGTCAGGGAATATACCCGTTGTTAGCATTTGGTTCACAATGAGTGTTATTGGTTTAACTAGGTTCAGTTTAATAGATTTAGGTAAGGTATTTGATAACCCAACACATCCTGTACTATTTTATTTTATTATCTAAATCGTCTATCAGTTTGCTAACAAAATCTTCTCCTATGAATTTAAAGGTAAAATTGTTATCATTTTGATTTGATAAATAGTTTTTAAATTAATTTCTAGACGGGACTCAAATTTCTTTTGCCAGATTTGGTCCGATATTTGTAAAGAAAAAGTTGAATTTATTCGCAATACTAGTTGTATCTGTAACTACGGTATTGTCAATTTTGCAAAATTCAGGGAAATTTACTTTTTTTCTTTTCTTGCATAACATTTTATTTATAGCTGACCAGCTTTTTTTAAGGTTACCTTTTGCTTTTTGAAAATTTGTAGTGTAATATTTTTTTTTGCCAATCTAATCCCTTTTTTCAGTATGATATTATAATTTCGTAAATTCGTTTCTGTTGTATTGTAATCAGGAGATTCATGTGGTGTTCTCCTAAGTGCCAAGTGTATTTTATTTTAGAATTTGATTTACTTCAAAATACATGTTGTAATCCATGGCGTACTCTTGTGTTTGTATTTATTATTTATTTTTTTATTTGGATGATGTTTTTGTTTCAGTGCACATATTAAATCGTGTAATATATCATAATTATTGTTTTAGATTATTTATTTATTGCTTGATTAGATTCCAAATTCACATCAAGTAACTCCATAATATTGGAGTTTGAAAGTTCTTCTTTAAAATTCTGGATAGCATTGGGCGTTTGTTTATTGATTGTTATATATTTATGTGGGATAATGTTGACCGCTCTTAGATTTGATGACATAAAATATGGTTCGTGATCTGATAATCCATCTACAAGAATGCCAAACTTAGATTTTAAAGATATATCTGATAATTTTCAGAGAAAATTGTCGATAAGTGTACCTATCCTATGTGAAAATCGTGTAGGCAAAGTAATTTCAGGCAAATAGCCAATAGTAGTAAAAGAATTATAAAAAGTTAATACTTTATCTTTAGTCTTTATGTCTAGTAAATTAATGTGATCGGTGGATGTTTCTCTAGGAAGTCGGTAGACATTCCCCAAGATTACTTTTCTAAAGAGCATATTGCTAGTTATTTCAATTGACATTCCCATAAAGTTGAGATTTCTGGACATTTTATGATATTATAGTTAAAGTTGTCATTCAAATATATAACGAGACCTCCTCTTTGAATACAAGTTTTTCCTTGAGATATGCAGTTATAGTCATTTAAATTAAATAATGATATATCATCGTGCTCATTTAACCATGTTTCCTGAATGCATATTGCACTCAGAGGTGGACAACATAG
Organism: Flabesymbios commensalis; assembly: GCA_964017125.1. Lineage (NCBI taxonomy): Eukaryota > Metazoa > Annelida > Polychaeta > Terebellida > Flabelligeridae > Flabesymbios > Flabesymbios commensalis. Next base: position 82,656 of record CAXHKU010000828.1, on the reverse strand, counting down.
TGTTACCTCATTTATAAAAATGTCAGTTTCATCAAATTTTGATCTAAGGCTTGCAACAATAATACTTAATACTGTAAATGATTTGTCATTATCTTGTAGAAAAGTTAAAAAAAGATTTGTGGTCATAGTAAGGAGAGTGTTTATTAAAATTCAAGGTAGAATTATCAAATTCTTCTTCACTGTTATGATTTTGTAATAAATCGGTCAATGTATTATTATTTTCGCCTTCTATATATTGCAAGGGTTCGCTATCCATGTAAAATTCGGGTAAACGTTATACTAACGTCAAATATAACAAGAGTAATAATGTGTAGGCCTACCACAAAGTTAAAATATATACATTTGTATACATTTGTATGGTCATGAATCTGCATAATAACAAGGTGCAAGAAAAATGGAAATAGTACAAACAAAACAAAAATGCCGACATGACTGTACAGCAAAAATTGTCGTGGTTGTCAGAAGAAGCAAGATCAAGATAATTATAGTGTCTAAATGTTGACGTTTGAGCCACTGACTGACTGGGCGAAACATGGCATGGCTGGAGCAATGTGTCACTGCTGAATGTATTTGATCATCACAACTCAATGAGCTGACCAGGCAAGCTTGGTCACACACCCAGAACTTCGGCATTATTCTTACCCCTTACACGCTGCTATAAGTTTGTATGCGCCGTTGAGACCAGAGGTTTTTTCCAATTTGAAATCATCATAATTGCTTTAGTTAGCTTTTACCGGTTCATTTGAATATCTATGTCATGTGTCTGCGGCCATTATATTTTTTTAATTCTTTCAGTTACTGGGATTTTTTTCAGACGTCAGAATCTGACGTCTTTGGACGTCAGATCCTGGCGTCTAAGGACGATCCCCGCGCTGAAAGGGTTAATTCTGTCCCCAGTAGATTTATTTGCCATGTGTCTGATTAAACAAAATGTCGGAGACTTAAAGAAGTACTAAATGACTCTCCACTGTTAGAACCATAATTTACTTCTTAGGCGCTGATTACTTTAATGACATTTCCTCATTTAGAAGGTCTGTAGGATCCCTACTTCGTTATTTTAATGTGGCAGTTATCCCCAGCCTCCCGGACGCGTGAGTCTGCGGACGACTGCCTCGTTTCGGTACTTTGGTGTCGGGCGCAGAGGGCCGAATCCCATGCGGCCTTGGTACTTTTCCCGCACTTCAGATATTACGCTCAGCGACTGCGGACGTGCCGCCGGTCGCTCACTCTGAGTCAAGTTGGACGTGTCGTGCGCGGGGTTGTACGTTGCTGTTACCAAATGTCTAGACAAATAAACATGACAAGTGGAAGAAGAGTTTTCTGAAATACTTAGAACCGTCGATTCGACGGGGAGAAGAAGTTTACGTTATAATGGAGAATGTTGGGCAGTTTCTCTCGTTCACCCTTACAAGCCTGTACTGGAGACCCTAACGATCACATACTGGTACCCCCGGCGCGAGGGACTACCCCATATTCCCATACTGGTGACCCCTGACGACTGATAGAAAACGCAACAGTGTTTTCACCAAGACGCAAATTGAAAACTGCTGTTTTCAAGGATAGTTTTACTTAAATTTTAAGGGATTTTTTGAAAAAAATCAATAAAATTTTTTTCATCAAGGTACGTGAAAGCTGTAGGTCATTTAGTATGCCAGTTTTAAACTAGACAGAAAGAGTTATCAGAGGAGAAGCACGTTTTTACGTCGAAAACGGCGTAATTTTCTTATTTTTGGATGAAATTCCACGTGTTTGGCGCTTTTTCAAGACCAAATAAATCACTGCACCTGTACCTGATCATAAAGCTGTGGTTATAGACCTCAACTTGAACCCACAAAAAAAAGGTAAAGGTTATTGGAAACTCAACTGTAAATTTTTTATCCGACGACACGTACATAAAATACATAAAAAACAACTTTAGAGACACTATAAACGAATACGAAAATTGTCCAAAATATTTAGTGTGGGATCTATATAAGATACGCGTAAAAGAATTTAGCATACAGTATGGTATACAAGCCGCAAAATTAAAAAAGAACGCCATAACAGAGATAGAAAGAGATATTGATGATTTAGATCAAACAATTGCAAAAAATCCAAACGATAACGAACTGATAGAACAAAGGGTTTTAATGAAAAAACAATACGATACATTATGTTTAGAAAACGTCAAAGGAGCCCAGATTAGATCCAGACTTCAGTGGGCAGAAAAAGGGGAAAAAATACATCTTTCTTTCTAAAATTAGATGACAGCCGACAAACTGCAAATACTATTTATAAAATAAAAAATAAAGACGGAGAAATTGTTCACGACAACAGAGATATCCTTAATGTAACCGAGAACTACTACGACACTCTATACAATTCAACTAAACCTACGACTAAAAACATTAAAGATTATTTTAATAAAATAGATATTCCCAAGCTTAACGCTGAGGAACAAATTATATGTGCAGGAAAAATAACTACCGACGAATGCAATCAGGTAATCAAAGAATTAAAACTTAATAAGTCACCAGGATTAGACATATTACCAGGAGAATCTTAAAAAACTTTGTGGCCATATTTTGGGAAATATCTTGTGGAAGTTTTTAACGAATGTTTCGACAATGATGAACTATCTCACTCTCAAAAACAATCAGTAATAACACTTATTTTCAAAAAAGGAAACAAAGAAGAATTAAAAAATTATCGCCCGATCAGTTTAAGTAATATTGATTATAAAATTATTGCATTTACTCTTGCCAATCGATTACAAAATGTGATCGGCAAAATTATAAGCCCCGATCAAACATCTAATATCAAGAACCGATTTATTGGCCAGAACATACGATTAGTATCTGATGTGATTGAATTTTCGAATGAAAAAAACCTCGATGGAATATTGTTAAGTTTAGATTATGAAAAAGCTTTCGACACAGCTGAACATAAGTTTCTTTTCGAATGCTTGCAATTATACAATTTTGGACCGGATTTTATCAAATGGATAAAAACTTTGTACAAAAAGAGTGAAATATATATAAAAAACAACGGATACCTATCAGAAAATATACATCCTTCAAGAGGCGTTAAACAAGGCTGCCCAATATCCGCTATGTTATTTATATTAATCGTAGAAACGCTAGCAATAAGTATTAGGAACAACAAAAACATAGAAGGAATACAAATAAATCACAATGGGAAGAAAATTGACATAAAAATAACTCAATATGCAGATGATACTGTAATCATACTAAAAAATATAGATATGATAAAGGAAACAATGTTAGAGCTTCAAAAATTTGCCAAAGTCAGTGGCCTTAACCTAAACATAGACAAGACTATTGGAGTACGATTAGGTCCAAATAAATATAATACAGGTACTTTCCAGGGAATAAAAATAGCAGATAAACCCTTCAAATATTTAGGATTATATATTGGGCATAAGAAAACTAACTGTGATACATTAAATTAGAACGGAAAGCTACTCAAAGCCAAAAAAGAAATAATAAAATGGAATTGTCGTAATCTAACAGTATGGGGTGAAATTATTGTTCTCAAAAGCTTAATATTATCTAAATTTACTTATCTAATGATGAATACTACAATAGAGAAAGATTTTTTAAAACAATTAGAAAAGATAAGTTTCCAATTTATATGGGGTAAAAGAGACAAAATTTGTAGAGCGGTAGCATATTAAAAAATTAGCAAAGGCGGTTTAAATATGATAAATACAAATTTAATGTGTCGATCATTAAAGGCCACGTGGGTCAAAAGGATTCTAGACGGATGGGAAGAAAATTGGGCGATTTTTGCGAGAAAATACCTATTTGAAATATATATAAATAGCTATTTGAAAAAACCCCTTTTATTCTATATGCGCATTCGTGACATTAAAATGATATCATGCCTTGAAAAACTGCCACCTATCTACAGATCGATTGTTGAAGCATTTATTTCAGTTCACAAATGTGAAGACCTAGATAAAAATAAAATACCCTTATGGGGCAGCAATAGTATTACAGTATTTAACAAGGATAAAAAAAATAAACATGTCACTATTCTTTGAATCTTGGATAAACAGCGGATTAATATTCTTAACAGATTTGAAAATAACTAGCTCAGAGCTTGATGAAGTATATATTTATGAGAAACTACAACATAGAACAAATTACCTTTGTGAAATACTTGTAATGAAAAAGGCAATAAAAACAATACTAAAACAAAACTCGAATAATATTCCGACGCCCAGAATTGATAACGAAACAGATATACCATGTAATCATACTGCAAAAGATTTTTATAATATAGGCACAGAAAAGGACCATATCCCTACTTCCGAAACCTACTGGAAATTTTTCTTCTCAAACTTAAACAATAATTTAAATTTCTTAAAATTCTTATAATTCCTGATAATAAATTAAAAGAGTTTAATTTTAAACTACTACATAATATACTACCATGTGGAACTAATTTAAAACGATGGGAATTGAAAGAATTTAGTAGTTGCAGTATGTGCAAAATATGTTGTACACATGTAGACAAATAAGGCATATATGGCAATCTCTAAATGATGTATTAAATGTTAATATCAGACCTATCCATATCATATGTGGACATCATTCTATACCAGATTTTATTATTACTCTGATCAGTTATATAATTTATAAAGAATATATAATAGGCGAAATGAATAATACAGACAGAGTACATACAAATATGTATCACTTCATTTCAAGGGAATTGTTATACAGGTATGCTACTTTTAAACATTTGCATTGGTTTAAAGGAAATATACAAAAAACGTTCGAGATTGTTTTAGAACATATGTCAAAACATTCCTAGTATGGTATTGACTACAAGTTTATATACAGGCTTTATTTCCCAGTTACTTCAATTAACTAATCCTCCACTTTTGCTTTTTATATAATTACTGTTTCATAATTATATAAAAAATTCGTAAGGAGGTGTGATAAATGAAGTCTCTGTTTGACATTGGATATATTACTACTCACATTCATCGTGTTCATGGTGTGATATATCACATGACATGGATGCGAGTGGCAATATATTTAGTTGTGATGCCTTTTTTTGTGACCTCTCCAAAGCAAGGAATGACCGGCAAACGCGATGCATCGCCCGATGTTGGTCCGGTATTGGCCCACCGTCTACGATGCTGGCCCAGCATTGGACCGGCATTGGGTTGATGTGTCGTGTTTGCTGGGTGTCCTTGTTCATAACATTGGTGAGGTCACAAAGGCTGATCTTGGGTCAGTGTCTAGTGCGTTAGAACCTTGATTGTGTAGCCCTTATAACAGTCTAGGCGATACAGTCAATGGCTAGACATGACCTTGAGAGCGAAGGGGTTTTCACACCTCAAAAATATTGTAATCTAAAATTATATAACCAGATAACTATATAAAAATCCCTAGAGACACCAGACATAGGCGCGATGCCGGTCCAATGTTGGCTCATTATCTGCCCAGCGCTGGACCGGCGTTGTGCATATGTCTCGTGTTTGCTGGCATATCATTCAGAGTCACGTGTTTAAATAAACCTCTGAGTCGATGGTGGACCATATCTGGGTTAATATTATATACCCAGAGAACACATAGAGACTTTGATGGCCGGTGTCGTTGTTGATGTTGTATAGACGCTGGTCCAACATTGAGCTAGCTCTAGGTCGAAGTCCTGTGTACACTTTTTAATTATTACTCTATTCGCACATTAACACAATAATACAATACAAACGGGCGCGGGTGGTGGGCCGATTCTGGAGCAAAATTTGGACAGCGTCGTTAATGCTAGAACAGCTTTGCCCCAGTGCTGGTCCAACCTTCGTGTTTGCTGTATGTAGGATGTACTGAGCCGGTGCAGGTTCTTTGTTCTCCAGCACAGAACAGGCACCGGTCCAGTGCTTCCTCTCAGCGGGCGCAGGGCATTTGTGTGGCATTGGTGCAGCATCGGCCCAGCGTCTTCGACGTTGGTCCGGCGTTGTATAGGTGCTGTGCAGATGTGTTGAGCTTGCTGGACTATGATGTTATTATTTTTAATGAACAGAATAAAAATTATGCTTATTTTTATTTCATAATGTATGCTTATTTTAATCTCATTAACTTCATTATGTATAGACCTTTTTTTTAATTCTTATTACATGCCTTGTGATAACTATTGTATTGAAAATTGTATCAATAAAAAAAATAAAAATAATAATGAATCATGAAAAAAAAAAAAAAAAATTATGTTCACTTGTTCTAAATTGGAGATCCAGAAAAAATGTGGGCAAAGTGTGTTTTAAGTATTTGTAGTATAATTTAAATTGTTGTATTTTAAAAATAACTTCTGTTTTTAAAATATGCAAGTTTTTAAATAGTGGATCAGCATGGGCAAATTTTTTGTTTTTTGTTATAATTCGAATACATTTATTTTGCAAGTTTTTGGTTTGGATGGCTGGTGTCCCCAAACTATGAGCAAATAATTTATGTGTGGTAATAACAGTGGGTTGTAAAGCGTGATTAAAATATTTAGGGGAAAATATTTTTCAATCTTGTTAGGACGCCGATGATGCGTGATATTTTCAGGACAATGTGGTCTATGTGATCATTCCATTTCAATCGCTAATTAATAATTAAACCTAAGAAATTAAAGTTTTCGACGCATTTAATAACGTTATTGTCTATTTGTATTAATGGTATAGGTGTTTGTTTTCTTGTCGAGCGAAAAACAATCAATTTGGATTTGGAAATATTTTGAGAAAGTTTGTTTACTTTAAACCATATTAAGATTTTTGCTTGTTTTGCATTGATAATATCTGTGTTATAAATAGCATTCTTCGTTATTAGAGTCGTGTCGTCTGCAAAAACGATGAAATGAAAGAGATTGGAAGATTTATGTATATCATTCATATAAATTAAGAATAGTAAAGGCCCCAAAATGGAACCTTGAGGTACCCTAGTAGTTATTTAAAAAAAAATTGAGTCAGTATTATCATAATGTACATATTGTTGTCTATTTGTTAAATAACATTTTATTAAATTAATAGAATTTCCTGTTAGTCCATAGCATTTTAATTTGTATAGTAATATATCATGGTCTAAGGTGTCGAAGGCTTTGGATAAATCAATGAATATAGCTAGAGGTACCCTGCCTTTATCCTTTTTTGAAAACAACCTGTTTACTAGTTCTAGAGAGGCCAATTCCGTGGAATGACCCTTCCGAAAACCATATTGTAGAATAAATTTGAATCTTTAAAATAATTATTTGTATAGTTGTTGATAAATTACTTTTTCAAAAAGTTTGGATATTGATGGTAATAGAGAAATGGGTCTGGAATTCGAAAATGTAGTTTTATCTCCCTTTTTGAATAATGGTATAACTTTTGCTATTTTTTCTTTGTCAGGGAATATACCCGTTGTTAGCATTTGGTTCACAATGAGTGTTATTGGTTTAACTAGGTTCAGTTTAATAGATTTAGGTAAGGTATTTGATAACCCAACACATCCTGTACTATTTTATTTTATTATCTAAATCGTCTATCAGTTTGCTAACAAAATCTTCTCCTATGAATTTAAAGGTAAAATTGTTATCATTTTGATTTGATAAATAGTTTTTAAATTAATTTCTAGACGGGACTCAAATTTCTTTTGCCAGATTTGGTCCGATATTTGTAAAGAAAAAGTTGAATTTATTCGCAATACTAGTTGTATCTGTAACTACGGTATTGTCAATTTTGCAAAATTCAGGGAAATTTACTTTTTTTCTTTTCTTGCATAACATTTTATTTATAGCTGACCAGCTTTTTTTAAGGTTACCTTTTGCTTTTTGAAAATTTGTAGTGTAATATTTTTTTTTGCCAATCTAATCCCTTTTTTCAGTATGATATTATAATTTCGTAAATTCGTTTCTGTTGTATTGTAATCAGGAGATTCATGTGGTGTTCTCCTAAGTGCCAAGTGTATTTTATTTTAGAATTTGATTTACTTCAAAATACATGTTGTAATCCATGGCGTACTCTTGTGTTGGTATTTATTATTTATTTTTTTATTTGGATGATGTTTTTGTTTCAGTGCACATATTAAATCGTGTAATATATCATAATTATTGTTTTAGATTATTTATTTATTGCTTGATTAGATTCCAAATTCACATCAAGTAACTCCATAATATTGGAGTTTGAAAGTTCTTCTTTAAAATTCTGGATAGCATTGGGCGTTTGTTTATTGATTGTTATATATTTATGTGGGATAATGTTGACCGCTCTTAGATTTGATGACATAAAATATGGTTCGTGATCTGATAATCCATCTACAAGAATGCCAAACTTAGATTTTAAAGATATATCTGATAATTTTCAGAGAAAATTGTCGATAAGTGTACCTATCCTATGTGAAAATCGTGTAGGCAAAGTAATTTCAGGCAAATAGCCAATAGTAGTAAAAGAATTATAAAAAGTTAATACTTTATCTTTAGTCTTTATGTCTAGTAAATTAATGTGATCGGTGGATGTTTCTCTAGGAAGTCGGTAGACATTCCCCAAGATTACTTTTCTAAAGAGCATATTGCTAGTTATTTCAATTGACATTCCCATAAAGTTGAGATTTCTGGACATTTTATGATATTATAGTTAAAGTTGTCATTCAAATATATAACGAGACCTCCTCTTTGAATACAAGTTTTTCCTTGAGATATGCAGTTATAGTCATTTAAATTAAATAATGATATATCATCGTGCTCATTTAACCATGTTTCCTGAATGCATATTGCACTCAGAGGTGGACAACATAGTGTTACCTCATTTATAAAAATGTCAGTTTCATCAAATTTTGATCTAAGGCTTGCAACAATAATACTTAATACTGTAAATGATTTGTCATTATCTTGTAGAAAAGTTAAAAAAAGATTTGTGGTCATAGTAAGGAGAGTGTTTATTAAAATTCAAGGTAGAATTATCAAATTCTTCTTCACTGTTATGATTTTGTAATAAATCGGTCAATGTATTATTATTTTCGCCTTCTATATATTGCAAGGGTTCGCTATCCATGTAAAATTCGGGTAAACGTTATACTAACGTCAAATATAACAAGAGTAATAATGTGTAGGCCTACCACAAAGTTAAAATATACATTTGTATACATTTGTATGGTCATGAATCTGCATAATAACAAGGTGCAAGAAAAATGGAAATAGTACAAACAAAACAAAAATGCCGACATGACTGTACAGCAAAAATTGTCGTGGTTGTCAGAAGAAGCAAGATCAAGATAATTATAGTGTCTAAATGTTGACGTTTGAGCCACTGACTGACTGGGCGAAACATGGCATGGCTGGAGCAATGTGTCACTGCTGAATGTATTTGATCATCACAACTCAATGAGCTGACCAGGCAAGCTTGGTCACACACCCAGAACTTCGGCATTATTCTTACCCCTTACACGCTGCTATAAGTTTGTATGCGCCGTTGAGACCAGAGGTTTTTTCCAATTTGAAATCATCATAATTGCTTTAGTTAGCTTTTACCGGTTCATTTGAATATCTATGTCATGTGTCTGCGGCCATTATATTTTTTTAATTCTTTCAGTTACTGGGATTTTCTTCAGACGTCAGAATCTGACGTCTTTGGACGTCAGATCCTGGCGTCTAAGGACGATCCCCGCGCTGAAAGGGTTAATTCTGTCCCCAGTAGATTTATTTGCCATGTGTCTGATTAAACAAAATGTCGGAGAATTAAATAAGTACTAAATGACTCTCCACTGTTAGAACCATAATTTACTTCTTAGGCGCTGATTACTTTAATGACATTTCCTCATTTAGAAGGTCTGTAGGATCCCTACTTCGTTATTTTAATGTGGCAGTTATCCCCAGCCTCCCGGACGCGTGAGTCTGCGGACGACTGCCTCGTTTCGGTACTTTGGTGCCGGGCGCAGAGGGCCGAATCCCATGCGGCCTTGGTACTTTTCCCGCACTTCAGATATTACGCTCAGCGACTGCGGACGTGCCGCCGGTCGCTCACTCTGAGTCAAGTTGGACGTGTCGTGCGCGGGGTTGTACGTTGCTGTTACCAAATGTCTAGACAAATAAACATGACAAGTGGAAGAAGAGTTTTCTGAATTACTTAGAACCGTCGATTCGACGGGGAGAAGAAGTTTACGTTATAATGGAGAATGTTGGGCAGTTTCTCTCGTTCACCCTTACAAGCCTGTACTGGAGACCCTAACGATCACATACTGGTACCCCCGGCGCGAGGGACTACCCCATATTCCCATACTGGTGACCCCTGACGACTGATAGAAAACGCAACAGTGTTTTCACCAAGACGCAAATTGAAAACTGCTGTTTTCAAGGATAGTTTTACTTAAATTTTAAGGGATTTTTTGAAAAAAATCAATAACATTTTTTTCATCAAGGTACGTGAAAGCTGTAGGTCATTTAGTATGCCAGTTTTAAACTAGACAGAAAGAGTTATCAGAGGAGAAGCACGTTTTTACGTCGAAAACGGCGTAATTTTCTTATTTTTGGATGAAATTCCACGTGTTTGGCGCTTTTTCAAGATGGCGACCATGTTGGTTTCTCTAGAAGAATCCTGAAAATTTTTCTCATAGACTTAGTCTATCATATTTTTATAGTAAGAGTTTTTAAAATGCTTTCATCTTATTAATGCCACTGTAGGCGAATAGGAAGTGGGTGTTTTCGGAAACTCATTTTTATCGTTGATTGCCATAATTGGTTGACTAGATTTTAAAGTCCATAGACGAAGCCTCGTCACTTTTTCGATTTTTCAGTGAAAATCGACAAAAAGTTTTAAAATATCGCTTCGCCTCGGGTAACCTTTATTAGAATTGGGGCCAAATAACATTGTTTCCCTAATGAATGTCAATATACGGTCCTATTTGGTCTGTTAAATATATTCCCAGGACCGTAGGTCAATATTTTATTATTATTACAATATGTTATTTCAGAGAATGCTGATTGTTGTAAATGTATTTGGTAAGTGAGCGCCATATTGGATGCTGGTTCCCCTTGATTAGCTGATCGCCCGCCGTGGGCAAACACGTGTCCCGCCATAACCGGCATGCATTTGGATAGTGGACCTGTGTCGCCTCATCACATTAGCATAAATTAGGCCGCCATTTTGATTTGGTGGAGCAGACTATTCACGTGTTCAACTTATACACGGCCTAGTTTTAAATATTTTTTTTTGATTATTTATAAATTTTCTTTTTCAAAACTGTTGAAAGAGAGGAAATATCAATAAGCAGTTTCGGAAAAGAAATTATAGCACTAATTGTGCGAGATTTTAAAAAAGTCATACTATAATTTTTTCACGTCGAAACGCCCTCTGGTGTTTGTCGTTGCTCTAGCCTACTTTTAGCGCCTTATTTGGGCACGGAGTAGGTAATGAATATGCTAATGTGAGCTGAGACGCGGCTGCTGTTCACTTTTATATGTACACACCGTTACACGCATGCTGACACAGGCACGCAGCAACAAGCTGCAGGCCACACATGTTAGCAGTACCCGATAAGGCACCATACACACACCCACCACAGACGAAATAAACGCAACCGCTACGACAACAGCTGATTTATACGTCAGTCAATGAAACGAAGCGAGCGATTGATTCGGACGTTATTAAGAATGACTCGGTGATGAACGTGCCATAATAATAAAAAAAAAGTGGAATGTTCATCACAGAAATCATTTTTCAGCGAAATGATATACTATATCATCAATCCGCATAGACTACTATCAGTCACGTTTTAAATATTTTTCTAAAATAAATGTAGCTGTTTTTCTTGCAGTCACATTTAAACTATCAGTTTGAGAACGAAATTTTCTCATGATAGTTGATTTCTGAAGATTAAAATTTGTAAAAATACAGAAATATTCGATTTGACAGTTGCGCTATCGCGAAACATTGCCAATATTTGCATGTGTTTCTCGACTTGTGTGAAAAAAAAAAAAATTTCACCCAGGTAGATTTACAATATACTATTACCATAGCTTAGCATAACATGTCATAATGATATCTGGCATTTTTATGTACAATTTCGACCTACAGTTTTCACTAAACCATTATGTATGTGTGTGAATAAGTGAAAACATTATATGTGCAATCTCGACCTACAGTTTTCACTAAATAAATATATACGTGTGTGAACTAGTGCAAAGAAATTATGTGCAATCTCAGCGACGCATTTTCAACTATCTCAGCAACCCCTTTTTCTCGCAGCATGCGACATAGCATGAACACTTTCTACAGTCTACATTTCTAAGATTCAACATATACAGACATTTTTTCATCTGGTCTAGACGGCAACGTACAACCAATCCGCGCACGGCACGTCAAAAATAGTTGGTATGTGTTAATACGACATACCATTTTAAACACGTTTGAGATAGGCATAGAGTTAATAGGCCTGCTATCTCAAATGCTTCTATAGTTAAATAATTTCAAAAAACATTTCACAATGTCGACACAACACGATAGTGAAGGCTTCATGTCTACGCCCCTAGAAGGTGCGGGTGCTCGATGCAAAGATAACTATTATCAGGACAGCGAGGATAATGAGGTTCGATTCCGAGAGGCAGATGAAGAGTATCAAAGTCTTAAAGAAGATTTCGCTCGAATTGCTCGAGCTAGACAAACGAGACATCACTCTAGGAGCAATTCATCAAAGAGCCCTTCACCACTAAGAAGGCAGCCTCAGAGACGTTCAACTAACTTGCCTAAGTTTAAAATAGCTACGTTTTATGCTACGGTCGTTGAACTCTGGTTTAACCATATAGAAACTCAGTTCGATCTTCATCAGATCCACGACGATGACGAGAGATATAGTTTAACCTGCGCAGCACTTTCGGGCGAGGTCGCATCAGACGTGAAGGACGTTCTACTTCAGCCTTTCAGATCCCATAAATATGAAAGCCTGAAAGCGATTTTGATCGAGCGACGTGGTTTGACAACACCCGAACGGGTTAATAAAGTAATCTCAGGTGAAAGGATGGGTACAGACATTCCCTCACGCTTCCTACGGCGTCTACAAAAGACAGCAGGCTTTGGAACGAAAGCAGTTGTTGGGAAGGCAGTCATACACCAAGCGTTCATCCGGCAGATGCCCGCTTCAATCAGAGCTCATTTGGCAACTCAACCGGACAGTGCCACACTAGAAAGTTTGGCCGTGTTGGCCGACCGGGCACTGGCCTCTGAAGCAGACGTAGAAGAGAGTAAGCCGGGGGTTGCGGAAATAAAGGTAGACGAAACCACTAAGTTAGTTGGTTTGCTTGAGGACTTGTCAAAGAGACTCAAAAAGTTAGAAACCGCGACTACATCCGAGAAGAAGAGAAATAAAGGACGTGGACGTGTAAATAACAATTATACCCCTAGGCCTACATTTATTCCCAATGTACAGGCCACAGAGTTTGTTTATAACAAACCTGGTAATTTTAATAATGCACAGGCCACATAGTTTGTTCCTAACAAACTTGGTAATTGTACTAACGCACAGCAAAATACTCGTCCGCACGCACCGCCGCCAAAAACGCCGCAAAATAATGTCGCGCAACCGACCGACACAGCCACTGCACAGGTTTGCTATTACCACCAAACTTACGGTGAAAAGGCGCGCTTGTGCAGTGAACCCTGTTCGTACTATAGCACATTAGGTCAGCGCGAAGTAGCGAATATTGCATTATCACACTCTAAGGTATTGTATGTCGCAGACAAAAGACATAAATGTAAGTACTTGATTGACACAGGCGCAGCTGTCAGTGTTTTGCCGAAATCTTGCGCTAACGGGATTTCGGACGCAGATAGTCTCCCCCTGGTGGCAGCGAATAACACTACTATAAATACATACGGGAACTGTAAACGCGTCGGCTTAAAGCGCAAATATCCGTGGACGTTTATAGTAGTGGATGTGAAGCAACCCATAATTGGGGCTGATTTTTTAATTCACTATAATTTACTTTGAGAGGCCGATGTCTCCGGGACATGAGAACAGGTCTAGCTTTTGCCACTTCACTGTCATCGATTACACCACTGTCGTTGAACAGAGTAGACACTGTTCAGAATGAGTATACTAAACTTCTCGGTCAGTTCCCGGAACTGACTCGCCCTACAACAAAGGGTGAGACCGTTAAACACGGTATAACGCATAAAATAGTCACCAAAGGACACCCAGTGTTTGCGCGCCCACGACGATTGGCACTCGATAAGCTTGTTACCACAAAACGCGAGTTTGATGAAATGATAAAATTAGGGGTCATTGAACCTAGCGACAGCGAGTGGTCCTCAGCGCTTGACATGGTACCAAAGAAAAATGGTGATTGGACACCATGCGGGGATTACCGCAGTTTAAACGCCCAGACTGTACCCGACCGTTATTCGATTCCACATATCCAAGATTTCACGCAGCGTTTAGCCGGCTCGAAGATTTTTTCAAAGATCGATTTGGTCAGAGCTTATTACCAAATTCCGGTGGAACCGTCTGATGTACATAAGACTGCCGCTACTACACCTTTTGGTTTATTTAATTTTACTAGAACACCGTTTGGTCTACGAAATTCCGGTCAAACGTTTCAGCGTTTTATAGACCACGTTACACGCGGACTTGATTTTGTTTTTGTATATTTGGATGACCTACTGGTAACCAGCCCAGATCATAAAACGCATAAAAAACATCTACGAATTCTTTTTGCCCGACTAGCCGAATATGGAATAATAATTGGTCCTGAGAAGTGTCAGTTCGGTACAACTGAATTAAGTTTTTTAGGCCACCACGTTTGTGCTGAAGTAATTTCGCCGTTACCCAGCGCCGTTGACGCGATTGTAAATTTCGTTAAGCCCGAAAAGCAAGGAGCACTGCGTAGATATTTGGGAATGGTAAATCATTACCATCGTTTCATACCGAAATGCGCTGCGAAGTTGACACCACTAAATAATTTACTGACAGCTGCCAACGAAGGCAAAACAAATATTGGCAAACGCTACTCTTCTGGTACACCCATATCCTACGGCTCAGATAAACATCACGTGCGACGCTAGTGATGCCGCCGTCGGTGGCGTGTTGCAGCAGTATTTGAATGGTGTGTGGCAGCCACTTTCGTTTTTCAGCAAGAAGCTGAACCCAGCAGAGACACGTTACAGCGCGTTCGACCGAGAGTTTTTGGCGGTATATGCCACAATTAAACATTTTAGACATAATTTAGAAGGACGAAATTTTTTCGTTAATACCGATCATAAACCGTTGACGTTTGTGATGTCATCAGTGACTGAACGCGCATCCCTACGACATTTAGCTTTCAGCGCTGAATTCACAACCGATATTAGATATGTAAAAGGAGAGACAAATTTCGTCGCCGATGCGCTGTCACGACCATCAGTGTCCGCGATAAATGATGGACCAGTAATAAACTATAAGGAGTTAAGTATCGACCAAGCTAAAGACGCGGAATTCACGAGATTGAGACACTCGACTACATCCACTATGAATTTCAAACTACTCAAATCATTCGATAATCAATTGATCTGGTGTAATGTGTCCACGGGACACAACCTGCCGTACATTACCGCGAAATTTCGCCGAAAAGTTTTTTAAAGCTTACACGGTTTAGGCCACCCATCTCATAGAGCTACAAAACCTTTGATTAATACCCGATTTGTCTGGCATGGCATGAATATTGACATTGCTAGATGGTGTCGTACCTGTAAGGGTTGTCAGACTGCCAAAGTTTCACGTCACAACACACCAGTTTACGGAAAGTTCACTGAACCTACCGAGCGATTTGATCATGTCCACATCGATATAGTCGGACCTTCACCCTATGCTAATGGCTTTAGATATCTACTGACTTGCGTCGATCGTTTTACACGTTTGCCGGAAGCCATACCTATTGTAGATATTCGGGCCGAAACGGTCGCCGATGCTTTCTTCAGCGGGTGGATAGCACGTTATGGTACTCCAGCCACTATCACCACTGATAGGGGCGCTCAATTTGAATCCAAACTGTGGGATAATTTATGCAATCAATTCGGAATTATACGGAATCGTACCACGAGTTATCACCCCCAGTTGAACGGCATGGTCGAACGTTTCCACCGTCAATTGAAAGCCGCCATTATGGCGCACGAGTCACCGAACCCGTGGACTATTATGTTACCCGCTGTACTTTTAGGCTGCCGAGATGATATACGGGACACTTAGACTCCCAGGTGAGTTTACGAAGCAGTACACCGTCGACGCTAACACTGATTTGGAGAACTATTCAGACAAGCTACGCGTGGCCATGTCGCGTCACCGTCTATGTCCGCCTCGTGACACACAACAACATAACATTTTCCAATACAAGGAAATAGCCACATGCACACATGTATTCTTGCGCCGAATCGCAATTGCGCCGCCTCTGACCGCCCCTTACGACGGACCATATAAGGTCGTCGCGAGGAGTGAAAATCCTAATGAAAGGCAAGGTTGAGACGGTCTCTTTAGATCGCGTTAAACCTGCACATCTCGAGTGCGAGCCTACGACAGGTACGAACATACAGCGTACTACGCCAAACAAACTAAAGAGCTCGAAGACTACCAGGATCTCTAGTAGGAATCCCCAGGGTCCACCTAGACCTGGTAGTGCGGACACTCAGACATCCAACAGGACGAGTGTTAAAACGAAAAAGTCGACGGCAGTCAGAAGCAGTAGCAAATTGGCCACGGTCCCACAGCAACTAGATGCTAAAGTCAAATTGTCTAACAAAGACAATACTTATATAGCGCCGCATTCATGAGCCCCCGCCGTATCCCGCGCTAACGGGAACGGCGGTGGTTTGCGAACGTATTCCCGCATACCTTTACATCTACGGGGTAAAACCCCGGGTGCTGCTGATGCCGTAATCGACTCGAATAAAAGCAATCGTTCGAATATCGCTAATCGCGACAAAATTTCGACAGACAAAACGGTGCGAAAAACTAGAGTCGGACGAAAAATCCAGACTCCTGCCCGGTTCGTGCAGATGGTCCACGCCATAGTGGCACCTAATGACTATGGCGGGCCCAACCGCATGTACCGTATTAATAATGTTTTTAAATTGTAAATGAATGCGCCAGGCCTGGCAACATTGTGTAAAATATGTAAAATGTAAATACATTTTAAGCAAGAAAAATTGCTAAATTATAGGCCTAATGGAAATTTATGTTAAGTAAATGAATCGGTTGGTCGCAGCTTGCAGCAAATAAATACGTACATATAGGACAGTTGGTGTTAAGAGGATGGGACAATTTTTCATTTATAATGCTGCGACGTCAACCACCCACGCTGTAACCACCCACGCTATAATTTTTAAAACTATGGTTAGTTATAAGAGGTAACATATTATTACAACCCCCGCTACTTGCACTAAGCAGTCTCCTACACGTCAGTTGGGTCCTACGTTATCACTAACCCGGGGGTAATCTAGGATCCCTACTTCGTTATTTTAATGTGGCAGTTATCCCCAGCCTCCCGGACGTGTGAGTCTGCGGACGACTGCCTCGTTTCGGTACTTTGGTGCCGGGCGCAGAGGGCCGAATCCCATGCGGCCTTGGTACTTTTCCCGCACTTCAGATAATACGCTCAGCGACTGCGGACGTGCCGTCAGTCGCTCATTTTGAGTCAAGTTAGACGTGTCGTGCGCGGGGTTGTACTTTGCTGTTACCAAATGTCTAGACAAATAAACATGACAAGCGGAAGAAGAGTTTTGTGAATTACTTAGAACCGTCGATTCGACGGGGAGAAGAAGTTTACGTTATAATGGAGAATGTTGGGCAGTTTCTCTCGTTCACCCTTACAAGCCTGTACTGGAGACCCTAACGATCACATACTAGTACCTCTAGCGCGAGGGACTACCCCATATTCCCATAGGTCAATTGTCCTTTTCTGTAGTCGACGCAACACCACTTTCCAGTCCATTACATTGCCATTATACCATAGTTAGCTTATATGTAATCAATATCAAGTGTGCCAGCCAATCTGGTGACCGATCTGAATTGGCTAATAATTATTTATCCACAAGACACAATAAATAAATTTGTCAAGCCAAAATCACTAGAAACCATAAATTACTCATGCATAAATAGCAAACCAAACTTACTTTTTGTAAGTGAATAAAACGGCGGCGATCTTAGATATTTGGGTGAAATAGAGGTCAAATTATCTGTAAAACAACATAATAAATACATGCCTAAACCCCAAACCACTGAGAAGCTATTCATTACGCATGTATATTTGTGTAAACCAATGAAAATAATTTGTTTCTTGTATTTTGGACGACATTGTTAACTGCGATTTTAAAACGAAAGACACAAAAATTCAGCTTGGTAATAATCATTCTCGAATTCATCCTTACAAAATTGTGTTGAGGACGTTTGTTACCAGCTTTTACTCAAAAATTCATCTAACAGCTCTGTCTGGTCTTCTTTTTTTGAAATCACGTCAAGTCTAAAATCATTGGTTTCTCAGGACTTTTTCGTATGCAGAGACACATAACAAAAGAGAGTAAATAACATTTACACATGAGAGACACTTAGTGAATAATGCATAACATTATACTAGTAGTGGAGGATGGGGAGAACCGCGACACAGCTGATAACTTTCGTTGTTTTCAGCTTCTTGGAAACAATTTTCTGTGATCCTTAGCTGCCTTTACCACAGAGTCTTTACCGCAGAGCTAATGAAATACTAATGAGAGTAAGTGAAGCCGGTGACATCACCACTGATAAAAAGTATAACATAAATGGTCCACAGATTTCAAATCGTTATATAATGTAACGCAAGAAGCGCAATCGACGTTCAATTGTAGCCTAGATATTTTGGATACTGTCCGAAGATATTACCATGCATCGGATCAGGAAGACTCTCCAAATATTTATTTAAACGATCAATTAAGCTATGATGACGTAGAAAAGACTGTACGAAAATTACAAAATGGTAAATCACCTGGCTTGGACATAACAAACGACATTTTGAAAACAGAGAAGTAACTATGTGCCTTTGGTATTTGTATAGAAAATGTTTTTTTAACAGGTGTCGTACCTTAAATTTGGTTAGATGGCATTATTAGGACCGGACTTCGGCCCGTATTCCTTTAAGTTTATTTTGCCTGAGTTTGTGTCCCATTTAGGGTAAAGAGGGGTACTGTGTGTAAGAAACGGTTGACATGTCTGTACACCAGTCCTTATGAACATGTCGAATATAACGTTTGAGGTCCCCAGGTTAACTACTTTCGTGTTCAAAAAGTCTTCAGAAAAAAAGATATTCACGATTATAATTATTCGTGGTTAAGAGCTTAAAGGGTTTTGGTTGGAATAATGTTGGCTCAGCGTCGCAGACGGTGGCTCAGCATAGCGTCACGCCTATGGCAGTCAGAGCAAACAAGGGACAAGCACCCATTATTCTGTTTTAATGTTGGGCCAGCGTTGAACACGATTGACCGGCATTGAACCAGTAATGGGCTGCGACGCTGGCCCAACATTGAACCGGTATTGGGTGGGTAGGCCTACACTGTGTGTACCAGCTCACCCTTGGAGTGTACTAGATAGGGTGCATAAAGCGTTATTATCGCTGTCGCAACGTGCTGAATTTTGTCGCTGATCGCTAGTTTCCAATAAAGTAATGTGCATAAAGATTTGGGGCCGGTCGCTGAATATGCGACCGAAACGGTCTAATTCTGCGGCAAGGGCAAGGCTGCTGCAGACGCAAAAATATTCACTTTAGAGCTCCACGCATTCTGTTTGTGTCAAGTACGTTCGAGACAAACGACCGAAATGGCTGTGTATCTTCACTTGCGTGAATATGACAGGCGACACTTTAGAAAGCAACGGGTATTAATGGATCGAGCCCATCCATTAGTTGAGTATGATGGCGATGAGATCAGGAGGAGATACAGGTTGTCTAGGTAGTCCTGAAGCCAAGGGGTGTTTGCGTACAAAAATGGCGCCAAAATTACCCACCTGTTTGTGATTGTAGACTAGCCCCAGTGGCTGAAACAGGTTTCAGCCACAGATTGACCGCGTACAAAATCGTGGGACATTTCTTTGGACCGTCATATTGGAAAATATCGCTGAATAATCAGGTCAAAATATTTTTTTTAGATTCAGTAACATTTCAGTTCCATGCCCGCATGCTCAGCTCACAGGTCGCACAGTGATTAAAAGTTATGGGCATTTTTCGGACCTTGGGGTCGGGATCTCTCTCAGTCACCGCCATGTTCGATTTTTCGGGTAAAGCAAATACATCAATCCACGGCCTCGGAGAGTACGACACGGCTAATAGTAGACCACCTGGGGCACATTTTTAGCGCGGATTGACATTCTGAGACCCGGCAGTAAGTGAGATATTCCAGATTTTCTAAGAAAAATAATCCCACCTGCAGCAACAAATGACGAGTGTAGACCACCAGAGGTCAGCAGAGGTCAAGATGTGGAATAATTACCCTTACCCAAAATTAAATACCCCTAAGAATTAAAACGTCTCAATTGTTAAAGGAATTATATTTTACTTAAAGGTGATCTATCACCCCTTATATGGTATGAATAATTATGTCCTTATATGGGGTGATTGGCTATCATGTGACCCTCTCAGAGGGTCACATGATAGCCAATCACCCCATATAAGGAAACACTTGTGCCCCATCTTGTGGCAACTTTGATTTATTTGTCACAAAATTATTCATACTTTATACGGGATGATAGATCACCTTTAACTTAGTGTTTTCTTTCAGTAAAGTATATACATATAATTTTTTTTAGAAATATTAGGGGTGATCAAATATTTTATTGGTACCATCGGAGCCACATTCAATACTAGTAATATTAGAAAACCGTCATTATTTCACATTTATACGGGATTTTGAATATTTTATAGTTAGTGATAACGTTTTATACCCTTATAAACAGTACCGTGGTAGTTAAAAATTCTCAATAACACAAGCCAATTACATTGAAGGTCTGTCCTTCACCACCACCACCCCCCCCCCCTCCCCAATACACAGGCTGCAGCTTCTGAGCCAAAATGGATGGCAGGGCTGAAGAAATCTTTCAGTTTCTGTTGTCCTGGTACTCGTGTAACAGTATTATGTGCTTTGCTCATCCCGATTAGCCTCCCAATGCACCATTGACTCCGTGTTTACCTAATGTTTTTCCGCCATCCACAACGCTGTTCCAACATCAAAACAATTTTGTGTCAAAGTGCTAACGCTTTCATGCAGTTTGCAGAGTGCCCGAGCTGTACCACCACTTGCAAAGAGAGAATTATCTCACCTACTGCTTCAAACACTTTGAGCTCAGAGAACATCCATCCCATATCAGCAATGCGTGGGAAGTCGGTAACGGAAAATGTAGAGCAGTGAGATACACCGGTGGACCCTTACCAGAATGTGATAATAATTGCAGTGATACCTCGAACTCAGATAGCGATAGTGGCACTGGTACAGAATATGGGATCGCTGCTGATAGCTCATCAGATTCAGAATATAATTGTTGCAGAGACACATGATGAGAAGTTATTGAATATAGTAATGATATGCCTAATAAATTGAATAATAATGTTGAATTGTGTGTTCAGGTTATCTATAGTTATTAGCTACGTTATAAAATATTACTAATTGACGCATATTCACGCCCCAGAGTAGCATCAGCTTAAGCGTTATTCGAAATCGACTTAATGGCGGCCATATTGGATTTTTATGCATCAAAAAATGTTCAAGAGCAACTTTTTTTGCATAAAGTTGCTTGTCCCCTCCTAAATGAATTATTTACTCCACGCAGTCTGCGCGAAATTATTCATTTCAAAAATACTCCAGCCCCCACCCCCTTGGAGATTGAATGGTGCCCCCTAACTGTTTTTTAAGCTGTGCTACCCTATTTCGAACCATATGTGCTGATAATGATTCATTTAATATACAATTATCCTCAAACATTCATACCAAAGGCTGAGATTCATACCCCAATTTCATCATAACTGAAACGTCACTGAAATTGATTATATGGCGGGGGGGGGGGGGGGTGACGAACTTTCCTTCCATGTTATTGGCTTGTGTTATTTTTATCTTTTATTATCAAATATTCCAAATCCCGTAAAAATGTGAAATTGACGGTTTTCTAGAAAATTATGAGCTTACTAATATTACTAATATTTAATTTCTGATGATACAAATAAAATATATGATCATCCATTTATAAGCTTATTAATATTACTAATATTTAATTTAAACTCTGATTATACAAATAAAATATATGATCATCCA
Organism: Flabesymbios commensalis; assembly: GCA_964017125.1. Lineage (NCBI taxonomy): Eukaryota > Metazoa > Annelida > Polychaeta > Terebellida > Flabelligeridae > Flabesymbios > Flabesymbios commensalis. The sequence continues at coordinate 60,410 of CAXHKU010000828.1, read as the reverse complement.
TTTTGTTTATAAAACAATTTATCAAGACATACTTTAATAGAATGGAATACTTAATAAGTATATTTTAAATCTCTTGAAAATTGGAGACGTTTTAATGCTCAAGGGTGCTGAAATTTGATCAGGTATCATAATATGCAACATCTTGTTCTCTTGTGACCTTGAACGTTATCCAATATAGCTATCGCTGTCGCTCATTTTGCACGCGAAAGAGCACCTCTCTTGGGCTTATCCTCTTCTAGACCATGTAGACTGCGCCCACTCGTGTGCCCGTCTGCGATGTCCATCCTCCAGATTTTAATTTCCCAATTAAAATATTCCCATCTTGGCATTATTGAGTCTCAAACGGTCAAACATATTAATCAGCTCACATCAGCTGGGGTTCTAACGGATCTCTGTATTCGCTCGTTCAATGAAACGAAGAAAAAATAATGTATTATAATGTTCATGTACAGCAGATCATAGATTTCAAGTACAAGTGAAATGTTTTAAAATTACTTATTTGAGCTCGCTAAATAAATTGTTATTAAATATTGTTTTTATGTATTTTTTGTTGTATCGAATACACAGCATTTTTTATTTGATAAATACACGTTATCATCATTGTGTGGAACATAAAAATGACAACATCGTCAGATACTATGATAATTAATATAAACAGAGTCAATATATCAGTTATGATAGACGTACTTGAGCACGTTCATAAGAAATGGATTGAGATAAAAAAATGTGTCTAGTACTTGTGATAAGTATATTTGATCACTTGGAATCAAATATTAAGATACAGGGATAGGTCGTCTGCATGAAAACTAAAATAATGAATAATATTTTTTCTAGAATAGAATCTAGCGAGAAAAACTAACGTTTTCAGTTAATACCCCCAGCTGCTGGAAAATTTGTTATTTAATAATGGTACCATCAACTTTTTGTATTTTTTTTTGTATAAACATAGTCCCCTAATCAGTGATAACAATCGTACTTAAGCACGTTCACGGGAAATAGATTGAGATAAATTATGCTCAACATGTGTCTAGGACTTGTAATAAGTATATTTGTTCACCTGCAATCATTTCTGAGGATACAAAGATACTACTATAACCCCAAGCCTTAGAAGCTGAGAAGTAACAGCAGATCAGATAAGGACAATTGTTAAAAACATATCTTTACTTAAAATGGCTGAAGTAGACCTATAGCCTCCTGTAACTATAATTATTTTTAAGGGAATTTTTTTGTTGGACTGAGTTTTTTCAATAAATGCACCTGTACCTTATGATTTCATGCTGAAAAGCCGTGGGAGAGAACTCAGAGAACCCTACTGCAGGGGTTATTAAGAGAGACATTAAACATTAAATGTTTAAAATTACTTACATAGGTACAATTTAAATCAAAATATATGCCAACCTAGCAAATGTAATGACTGATATATATACTGAATATGAAAATTATTAAATATTATTAAACTGATACACAAACAATACAATTGCCTAATTACAATTGCCTAATCACAACTGTGTAATTTGCATATTGAAGCAAGATCACAAAGGTATATATTAATTTCAGGGAGACATTACATTTGTCAAATATGAATATATGTAATATCAGTTCACCATATTATTGACGAATGGTATCGTGGGAGGAGCTTATAATTTTTGTCGCTAAAAACAACAATCTCTGAGAACATATATAATGATATGTTTTATATATTCGATACTCCTATGGCTACGGTAATTTTCTCCTACACACATCTTGTTTTACCTTTTCAGGTTTAGCATCTCATATAAAATCCCATATCACCTTATTTTCGTTTTCGGCCTGTATAGGCGTCAAAACGGTACATGTCAATTTTTTTATGAAATTAAAGATTTAATAGAGAACATAATTCCACTCCATTATAATTTGTATGGGAAATTTCAACTTACATTTAGGTAACTCAAAGGAAAAAAACAATAAATTCGATGAAATCATCACATGTTTCGATCTCAAGCAGCATGTTAATTTTCCCACTCACGTTCACGGCCATTGGCTAGATCTTTTGATCACCAAACGCATTTCTAGCTCTATCAAATTAGTTTTTTTTGGCAGCAGGTAGGTATTTTAGACCATCTCGCGTTCATATCAGAAATTGACGGTTGTAAGACAAAATGAAACAAGGAAAAATATCGTTTCAAAAAATGAACAAAAGTGATTATGAATCGTTTCATTCAAAGATTCTCAATTCGGATCTAATAAAAAACAGAGAAAGATCTCTCAGCACCCTGTCAACAGTATGATTCTGTCCTGAGCTCTATTTTAGACAAGTACGTTCCTGTAAGTACAAAGACTTACTGTAAGTACCCAGAAAACCACCCACTCCCTGGATGACTCAAGAAATAATAAAGGCTAAAACCCTTCGCCACAATCTCTAATGAACATGGCGCAGATTTCGCACATATCTAGATTGTTCTCGTTACAAACATCAGTGCGACCTGTGTAACATAATGATGACAAAAGCTAAATCGAAATATTTAGCTGATGTTATTTCAGAAAATTCGGACAATCCTCGTCGTCTATAGGTCTCCATTAGTGCAGGAGCAGGGACACCATTTTTTTTCGTTCAACCGGCAGACTATTCAAGATCTGAATTGACAGAATAGTAGAATAGCTATACAGGAACAACGCCATGTAGTATGTACAATCAAATTGTGGTATCGGTTTTTTATTTCGATTATATGGGGGTACCTCCTACCATGTCTGGAATCAAGGGTTAATGTTACGTAAGCGGCTGTCGCTGTTATTCTGTTGCACCAGTCGACATCTGCGATATACCATATTAAAGATAATGACATGTCCTTTCTAATGATATATTGCACACTGCAGTAATTCAGTTTCTCCACATACGCTCGAACATAATTTTTATTATAAAATGATCAAAATGAACAACAAAAAACTAGTCAACATGGTCAAAGAAGACAACATAATAAAACATAATTATTGGACATATCGATATATGGCCTATATTTTTTAAACCCAAATGTAAGTATGCTTGAAAAAGAGTATTATTTATAATTATAAATATTACATATATTTTTTAATAGAATAATATAACAGTCTTTTACGAAAATGTGTGTTTAGTCAAGGTTGAAATCTAAAATATTGAGCATTACTTGGCATTTTAGTGTTTAATTTTTTATCCACTTGTTTTAAACATAATTTGTGTGTGCTGAATTCGAATCTATCGGATAATGTTATATATTTGGTGACCTTCATCTGCAAATTAGCAAAACATAAAATAGCCGCCAAAATGTTAATATAACCCTGTATTTTCTATGGTATATCGCACATGAAAGTACAATTTATGGTTTCTGAAAGGTTTTTATTTGATAAATTTATATCGAGTATCTTTGGAAAGAATTGACCCTTATTTGGACTTCAAATTCAATACGTTTGCGTTTTTAAATATTTACGGTCACTATAATTATATCGCTAAGCATGTTGACGATACAGGAATACACATTACTGACAAGAAAGTTTTGAAAAAGAAATTCAAAATGGCCGCGACATTTACCCTCAAATGAACAAAAAACAAAATGGTTATAAAAAATGTAAATTTCACCTCTTTTTTATGGTTTGTCGCACGGAAATGCTCAATTTATTATTTTTGAATAGCTTGGGGACCGAACCACGCATGTCTGATGTTTATTTATCATCGTCTGACCTAGATTGTATCGTAAAATCTAAGATGGCCGTCATTTTGCATTAAACCATTAAAATCATGACGTCACTCTAAATACTGAGCACATTAAAGCATGTTAGAATATGATGTCATTAGACCTAGTTTCAACTGCCTTGTAAGTTAATTTGTCGTATTAACCAGTCTATTTTCAACATTTTCAGTAAATAATGTTTTTTTATTATATTATAGCTTACATACATAAAAACGCTATAATTTAGAAGATATGTGGTTTTGCCGGCAATTTATTATTTAGCAAATTTCAAGGTGAAGTACACTAAATATAGAACGTTATCCGACTAATTCGAATTCAGCACACCCAAATTATTTAAAAACAAGTGGATAACAAATTATATACTTACATGTATATATGCCGAGCATAGTTCAATGCTTCACATTTTAGACCAGGTTGAATACAGGACATTTTCATAACAGGCTGCTATATTCTTACAATAAAAAAATATATCAACATTCATAAATCTAAATACCACTGGGTGTTTAGCAAATACATATCTGGCTTCAGAAAACTATGTTTCAACGTATGTGGAGAGATGAATTTTTACTCCACTGCAATATAACATTGTAACGGGAATTGTATTTTCATGTTTACATTGGTAAACCCAAGTAGCAACGACAGACGTTTACGTAACCCTACCCCATTAATCTAAACAGGTTTGGGTGGTCTCAATGACCACTAGAATATTTCAATAATCACCAGGACCGTATGCAGCATAAAGTGAGCTCAGTCCCATTAACGTTACACCCATGGAATCAAATTTAATCTTACTTTTTTTCCCGGAGTATTGTTTATTTTATTTTATACGCTTAGTATAAGTTCTGTTTTATTTCTTGTAAATATTAATGAAAAAATCCATAGCGTATTTACGATTGAGATGTGACTTGATGTAAGTTAGTATATTCTCACAATACACAATATAACCTAAGGCCAGGCGGACCCAAAAATTAGATAATTTAATACTGAGTGTACGTATACCAAAAAGTGTAAGAATTGATCCATTCATTGCAAAGATGGATATTTCCCGAACTTTGACAAGTAACAAGTAACAAGTAATGTATTGTGATGGTCTTCTTTAGTAGAAGACAAGACAGAGTTGCCAGGAAGGCGTTAGCACATGATACAATATATACAAGGTCATTTCTAAAATTTACAAATTATTATTTTGGCAAAAATAGCCAACTGTTTAGGCTTTTCGCCATTTACCTGCCTAAATAGTTCTTGAAGGTAAATAGTTGAAGGTCTTATATAGTATTTTGCCTCTAAATATTTTCTACGTTCTTCTTTGCAATGAACACATCAACGTAAATAGTGAAATTCATCTCCTATAATTATCTGTTTTACAAAATTGGCATACACGCATATCACGAAGGACTTGGGACCGGACACAGGCCTCTATGGGCAAGCGATGATTTCGGCATCTAAACTTGGTGAAATATTTTCTCAACAGATCTGGTAAATTATTTAAATAATTTTCAAAGTCAAACGTTGTTTTAATGATACGATATATAGTACATTTTCCTACTTGTAATATTGATTCCTGCCATTTTTGTATAAACTGATCCTTTAGTCTCAGCTTGACTGACAGTTTGCATGATTTAATAGAGAATGAAAGTGTTTGATTTAACCAAAATCCAGAAAACCCACAATAGTTCAGTTTTGTTTTCACAGTTTGTATCCATTCAGACCTAAATATATATTTTTCATCTAATGTATATAATAATGAATAAATGGTATTAGATATCTTGTGTTTCTTTCCTAAACACAACCTTGCCCAATATGTCAACATACGTAATTTAATATCAAAATCTAAGGGAACAGCGCCCAGCTCTCCGTAAACCATCATAGAAGAAGTGAACTTATTTACAGATAAAACATATTTAAAAAATCTAAGCTGGAGTCTTTCAAGTATGTCACAGTTTTCGCTGCCCCATACTTCAGCTCCGTGCAACACTACTGGTTAAGCAATTACATTGAAAAGTTTTAACATTATATCTAGTCGGAGAGATAAATTTCTGGCTTTTTTCAGAAGAGAAAACATAGCTCTGCATCCTTTCTGATAGAAATGCGATTTAGCAATTTTAAATTTAGCATTATAATTTAAAACTAAGCCTAAATAGTTGTATTCATCCACAGTATCAAGTATATGTTCAACGAAGTTAAAAATATGGTGTTTTCATAGTTATGCCCTCGATAAAAAGAGGATTTTGGTTTTATTTATATTTATGTGTAAGTCAAAAGTATTACAATATTTTTTCATTTCATTCAACGATGCTTGTAGGTCATTAGGATTTTCAGCTAGTATCACTGTACCATCAGCGTATAAAAGTATATAAAGTTTAAAGTATGTCACACAATGTTCTTTTTGCATGTCATCTGTGGCTTTTAAGCCATCACATTTACGAGATATAAAGGACTTTAGATCTTGTAAATATATTGAGAAGAGAAGCGGAGAAAGATTCCCCCCCTGTCGAACGCCAATGTTACAGTGAAACGAATCTGATTCCGCCTCTGCTGTTAATGATACACTTGATTTTGCTTTTATATACATGTTTTTTATCACATTACGTATTTTCCCTGAAATTACAGAGGATAGCATCGTAGACCACAAGCTGTTCTATTGATCGTATGTTTTTTTATAGTCGACAAAACAGCAATATAGTCGCTGACGCTTACTGTCAGCTAGTGATTTTAAAACAAATAAATGATCAATGGTTGAAAATCGGATTAATAACCTGCTTTTTCTGCCTGTACTATGTTGTTGTTTTTTCAATAAAATAGTTAATCGTCTATTTAAACAGCTAGTGAAAAGCTGTCCAAAACAGCTTAGCAGTGAAATTCCTCTGTAGTTGTTGGGATCATCAATGTCTCCTTTGTTTTTTTATAAATAGGCCGAATTACACTTTTACACCAATCTTCAGGCATATGTCCTGATTCTAAGATTAAATTAAAAAACTTTGTGTAATATTGAACGAATTTGTTCCATGCAAGTTTAAGAAATTATTTTATTTTTTGATCCGAGCCCCCTGCTTTATTATTTTTTAGTTTAGTTATAGCTATTTCCTGATGTGTAAAAGGTCTATTTAGCATTGTATCTGGTGGCATATTGTGGAGCTCACCAGTTGTGTCACTTACATTAACACTTTCATTTCCAAGCGCGAGTTTTCTCGAAATGTTCTTTAAATATCTAAGAATATTTTATGCTGTACTTCTGATTTCTTCTCCCCTTTAATAATTTTTAAATATTCTTTGGGGTTTTCAGACTACAGTAAGCGTAATTTAGAAATTAATTCCTTTTTATATTCAGAATAAGCTTCATGTACCATTTTCTTATATTTTGTGCTCGACTTTTTGGCCAGATTAAAATTTTCTGTATTTTTGTCTCATCTATATTGTTTTCTTAAGTTTATCATACTTTTTCTAGATTTCTCACAACAATCATCATACCATGGTTTGTGTGGCAATTATCTTCGTCTCTTTTTTACTTTGTTTTTTGGGGTAGATTTTCCCATACCCGAGTTATACTCAGCTTTCTTTAGTGCTTCACTAATGACATTAGCCATTTCATTAATATCATCTTCTAACGGACTGCCTTTTATTTCTGCTCGATGTATACTATCTTCATCGGTTTTCAAATTAGTTAGACTTTCTATATATATATATATATATATATCAGTGAAGTTGGAATTCAATTTAAATTTTTTTTTTTCTGTGGTTTTATGTGGTTCATGATGCTCTACTTTATATTGTGCCGATATCTGCGGGGTTGAATCAAAAGAGGCATATATCGGACAGTGAATATCAGATAAAGTTCTGTCAAATTCTAATATATCAAAGTCAGTTTTAATTTTACACAGAATTTCTGAAATAATGATATAATCTACTGTGCTTGAATTTTTACACGTTTGATTGGCAATATCATGGTCTCCGCCATATCTACCATTAATCATATGTAAATTCAGACTACGACATATATCAATTAGTCTTCTACCCATTTGGTTTATAACTTTGACCTAACTCAGAATTTTACCTAACTCTTCTACCCTGACTCGTTGTACAGCCGTCATCATCGTTATCCAGCATTACATTCTCATCTTCATACATGCAAAACATAGAAAAAACACCCCCTATGTTAAATACCACAATTTGCTTGTACATACTACCTGGGGTTGTTTCTAAAGGTTCTTTCTACATTTCTGTCAATTCAAACTGTAAATACTACGCCGATTGAACGAACTCACTAGCTAGAGCCGCTACAAAATGTAGCTCCTGGACTACATCCGCGACCTGCGTTGAATTCGAAAAAGTCTGTCCTTAGATCTTGCCAAGCTAATTGCGGTGGCACTGGTCAGTAGCCAGTTAGTTTATTGTATTAAACCAATTTTTCACTTTTTAAAATATGCATGACAAATTTCAGAACCCTAAAATACTTCCAACCTGCATATCTGGCTGACTTACATGTTCGTCCGAAATGCTCAAAATATCTACGCTCCACAACTTCAAATAGATTCCTCGTATAAGACTAGGTCAAGAGCTTTCTCTATATCTGGACAAGCCATATGGAACGCCTTACCTGTGTCAATACGAAATGCCGAAACAATTTTAACATTCCGAAAATTACTTAAATCGCACCTATTTGACCTGGCTTTCCCACCCTCAGCTCCTCAGCAGCCCGGCTCCCTGTTGACGAACCTGCTTTGGACTCGATTATGACACATGATCACGTTAAGGATTTGTGCGCCTCTGAGCTCGATCCGCTGAGGATATGGGGTCCATAGAAGCTTGATTGATTGATTGATTGATTGATTGATTAATTGATTGATTGCTTGATTGCTTGATTGATTGATTGATTGATTGATTGATTGATTGATTGATTGATTGATTGATTGATTGATTGGTTGGTTGGTTGGTTGGTTGATTGATTGATTGATTGATTGATTGATTGATTGATTGATTGATTGATTGATTGATTGATTGATTGATTGATTGATTGATTGATTGATTGATTGATTGATTGATTGATTGATTGATTGATTGATTGATTGATTGATTGATTGATTGATTGATTGATTGATTGATTGATTGATTGATTGATTGATTGATTGATCGATTGATTGATTGATTGATTGATTGATTGATTGATTGATTGATTGATTGATTGATTGATTGATTGATTGATTGATTGATTGATTGATTGATTGATTGATTGATTGATTGATTGATTGATTGATTGATCGATTGATTGATTGATCGATTAATTGATTGATTGATTGATTGATACACAATAGTGGTTACATATTTAGAGACATGCAATACATTAAACGCGTAATGTACTAAAATCAACAGATTTTACTATACAATATTTTCCATATAAAGTGAAAAAAAAGTTTTATCCACAGAAATAGAATACTTTGAAGTTTACCATTTTTTTATCCCCAAAAAGAGTATCTTCAATTATTATGCTATGCTTAGCCCCAAGAGCTGCAGTCGCTCCTTCAGTCTACTTTATTTTGTCAAATACATGTTCATGGCCTTTTGAGACCTATTTTAGGTCACTTATATATAACATTGCATATCATCTGCAAACAGTGCTATTTTTACTTCCTCAATATTCTTTCCATTTTTATCAAAAATTGTAATCCCTTTAATATTTTCGTCTTCACTAACTTTGCTTGATAAAGGTTCACATTGTAAAATATATAGATACGGGTCGAGCAGAGGGCCATGCTTTACTCCCCTTTTAATATTTTTTGTTTCACTGACAAATCCATTAGTATAGTGATACTAGCACATGTATATAGTAGGTTATTTTCAACCAGGCTTTTTACTAAATCCGTACTTCGATAGTATAATTTGAACCCATTCCTGACTGCCACGATCAAAGGCCTTTTTTGGGCGATAAATTAAATTGCCTCCGTTTTTTTAAATAATTTTCATATTATTTTGGTAGTGGTTGATGGAAATACCAACCAGCATTCGTACATTGACCTCATGGATTGAAAAAAAATTGCTGGCGTTTACATGTATGTATGTATGCAGTAATTTAAATAAATTATTAAATATACCAAACTCTGTGGGCTATTTTTTTACTACTGTCGCTTAAAAAAAACATGTATTCAACAATGACTGACAAATTTAACGCCAAGTCAGTGATTAATCTTCAAAAACAACTAAATCCATTAATTAGGGTTCTTAGCTCCGTCATATTATTGCTTTCTTCGACGTAAGCACTTCATTCACTAGTCACTGGTCCTACATACAATTCACTAATTTATTGTTTATTGATCAGTATATTGAATAGAAGGACATATTATCATAATTTACAAAATGATTTTTTTTTTGTCGTACACGAGTGACATGATTTACTGTGGAATTCATAACAAACGGTTGCTACACGCATTTCTGATAGGTCTAGATTTGGTATCATCGAATAAGTACATGGTATGCGACAGGCACACTGTCAAGCACACTCATATAACACTCAATGGTGTATGGCAGGCATGTCGTGAAGTAGGTTACACACTCATGATATCTGATCTTCCTGTTCTGCCACACAAAGCCAAAAGACACCATACAACAAGAAATGTGCATAGAGTCATGTAACAAGTCAAATTACGTTTTCACTTTTCAGAGAATGATTAGCACCCGCTTAATAATATCTCTACAGATGTAGAGCTTGAGAGATTTTTTAAAACGCAAATTTAAAATGGCCGCCATGAAATCATAAAAGTTATAATATTTTCAACAATAATTAAGATAACGAATTGATTTGTTTCACCAAACCATATGTTTTGGTTATCAACGCATACGATAAAACATGCGACAACTTCCTTCGACATTATTATCATGCTTAAAATGCCAGGTTGACCCTTATTTACCCGATTTCCAACAGTATGCCTACTAATTACAAAGCGACACACCTATTCGTCACATGACCTTGATATAACCTTCACGTTGCTTTCGTTCAGTAAACCAGTAAAGCACAGCCCCAACCCAGGTCAATTTTCATACCCAATTAAGTATCAATATTTTGCAATGGGGTCCCAATGTGATGTTTCACAGTGCTGCATTATTGTAACTTTGGTTGTTCACTTGAGCCTTGAGAATAGGTGTAATAAAATAATTTGTCAACACCATGGTGTTGACACATTATTGATGAAATATTTGCATTCGTATAATTATTACAAAAGGACCGCCATCCTTTGTAATATACGAATGCATCACTAGCAGGATATTTTGATTATTTCTCTGCCAGATTGACCTTGAAATTACCGTGATGTGATGTTGTCATGATCTTGGTGCTATACCAGTAAAGGACAACTTCTGCCCATAAATGTTATTGTTTGCAAAGATCCTGTTGTTCTCAGATCGTAATGTTATCAGACATACTTATAGTGAAACATATTGATTTTGTCACCCCCCCCCCCCCCACCCTTCACAGAAATTAAGCAATAAGGCAGTTGTGTCCATGAGATCAGCGTTATACGGGGGCTGTCTTATATAAGACCGTACACATAGAAATCTGTGTCTGGAGAACGGTGTATCTTATAATCGTTCAAATATTGTTTACATTTTAAACTTAGTAGAGACCTATGAATTACCATAATTATGTTTCTCCTATTTTTAGTAACAACCATTTGATGAATCAGTATGTACAGTAGTTTTGGTGCGCTAAGCGGCGCAAACTGTCATTGTCATCGTCATTGTCAAGTGAATGACTAGTAAACGAGAAACTGAAGTGGAATGCGCATTTTGTCGTATATGTCACATATTGTAAATTATGGTCGTATCAGCCGGGTTAACAAGTAGGCCTAGTAGTCTAAAAGCTCAGACACTTTTATTTAAGTCTTCTCATCTGATAAAAGGTGGTTTGAGGCACCATCAGAATGAAATGTACAGTGCAAAATATATTTTGGTAAATGTTTTCATTATTTGAATTTGTTGGTGCGCATTAAAACCTTTCAGTTACAATTTACTCTCCTGAAATGTCTCTTAAAATGTTTCGTACATGATCAATGTCGCTGAATAGACAATAAGCAAACATCATATTACATGGAATCCACTTAGTTACACAAAACCAAGTCACGCTCATATATCTTTTCTTCGATAAATGAAAACAAGTATGGTCAAACCTTAACCTGTTGATTACCAGACCATCCCGTGATGAGCCTTAATCGATTTTTAAGTTTTAGTTCAATCGCTTATGAAAACCATGCATATTTGCGGATCCATATTCAAACATTATTGAAGCTCAAGCATTTTCCTTGAAAATTAGTCACTGCATGGAACACATTTCAGACTAAGATGTAATTCACTTCTGACACCCCTGGAACGCCAAGAGAATGGAGAAAATAATAACGTCTAAACTTTACAATGATATAAAATCTGAATAATTTCGAGAGCAAGTGTATGACAATAGTAATAACCAAATACGATGGTTTATTTAATTTAAGATCATAAATATTTTTGTATGACATCCCAGCAAACACAGAGCATTTGTATAACATTTATACAATGTTGAGCCAGCGTCGAAAACGTTGGGCCGACGTTGTATTAATGTTGTACACATGTTTTGTGTTTGCTGGGATATGCCTGTGATAAATTTAGAACAACCTATAAAATATACAGCTACACACAAACTACAAGCCACAAACAAACTACAAACATAGCTACAAACATTTATAAATTTTTCTTAGCATTGTTTTTCTATTGGGAAATGATAAACAATTATGATAAGGGGTCTTGTCAAAATAAAAAAAATTGGATTAGCCAGACCCCATCCACCCAACATCCTATCTAATGTATTTTTGAAAAATGTTAGACAAGAAGAGATAAAAACAAAAAGGTTATAAAAAATGCCCCCCCCCCCCCACCTCCAAAAAATAATCTTGACAAGACCCCTAAGCTCGTGAATTGATGGATTAATTTATGTTTCATAAAAAAATATTTTAGTCAACCGAGAAATATTTAGCAAATTCCGATTATAATATTGTCAATGATATATTAAACAATGACCTGAGATTGACAATATTATGTAGATAAGATAAGTGTTTGCCAATACTGTTATTAATGTGAGGTGTGGTTTATTGAAATATTCAACTAGAATCCAACCAACACAAGACATTAACCAGCTGTTGTGATGGTGCTGGGTGTCTGGGACAACGCCCCATGTTTTGGGGTGATATACAACCTGGTAGGGATATCTGTATAGCTATCACCACTGCATGATCACGTGAGTATGACGTGATCAACGAGACGGACGACGATTTGATAATTACGATGATACAAAATAGTCATCATCTTTACGAGCAGACGTAACCTGCCGAGTGTATGCCTACTTTTATAGCCGTCTGATCATCTCCGTTGTTTAGGCAAGTTGTTTAGGCAGATAATACCAGCTATCAGAGGTAAGAAGTTAAAAGGTATAAATAGATGTCATTAAATATATCACTATAATAATGCTCATGACCTATCATTTGCAATATGAAGAGCAAACTCAAATGTTAAAAGTGAACATTAGCAAGGTATATGTTTAAACATAATGAAAGGTGTAATGTATGTATTTACAGTTGATAATATTTTTATTTTTCTATTCATCGTGTATGTAAAATTGATGATGTCAGCTTTCTAGTGTGATCTCGAAATTTCTTTATTTCTTAATGTATGTTTATTATTTATGTATGTTGTATGTTTATGTTTTTTATGACTTAAATTAGGTATATTATGTGTATAAAATACATTATATATACCAATAGCCAAATCAAATAAAAAATTACATGACAACATCATAACATCATGATTGTGCTTCGAAGCGCTGGGCCGGTGTTGCTTTAATGCTGAGACAGCGTCGCAGACGGTGGGCATTAAGTCAACATCTCGTGTATGCCTTTCACACAGCCCCAATATCCTCGGATCGGATAGTCTCCATAGTAACAACAACAGAGGGTAACTGTATTCCATTTTTTAGAATTAGTAACATTTTAGCTACAAAGTCGCATGCTCAGCTCATTTTTTCAGCACAGTCATTAAAAAGTTATGAACACTTTCAAACCTTGGGGTCGAGATCGCTCTCAGTCACCGCATGTTGAAAAACGTTGTTTTTTTTCGGGTAAAACGAATCAATCTACGGCTAACTCCATCCATCCGACGCTATACATTAGGACAAAACTAACCAGTAGCGCATGTTTTTCGCTGATTACTCCGTCAATTATCAACCGATTTTCATGAAATTTTGTAAACGTAAAATTATATGCATTATTTCAAAAGTTGAACGATATGACATGTACTAAATTTAAATTATGACGCCCCTCTATCAACCCAGTACGCTAATTCTGGAATATTATTACATATCGAATGGTCTAACTAAATTTGTACCGGTGTTAGGATTTGACTTGAAAATGGCCTGTGCAAAATTTCAAAGAAATCGGTTCATAATCGTTGAGAAATTGACGTGAAACATGCGCTACAGATTTACCGAAATTATTGTGGCCGTTGGTAGGCCTATATGGTGCCTTCTTGTGCAATCTATGTCATCTATTGACTTAATTTTATTGGCGATTTCCACTCATGTGTTTATCAACACAACAATACAACGCATTTTGGGGACATGCAGGGGGTTACAGAATAGACTTTACACTTGCACCGGATTCAGGTGGATTTGAATTCAGATAATATAGTGTCATATTCCTGAATCGCGGGTAATATCCTTTTGTAATCTCACCTGGTTTGTGGCTGTTAACTATATAGTGTTGATTGTAGTCCCAATACCGATTTTGTCAAATTGTGGACGGATAGACGACGGACAACGCGCCATGACAAAAGCTCATTTGACCTGAGACCGAATGAGCTAAAAAAAGAAGCTGTGATTTGTTATCTTGGTCGTTAAAGGGACCCCTTGGGATGAGACATTTCCAATGTTGTCAATTTTGAAAATTTAATTTATATTAAGCTATGTAACCTACTGATCTTAGCTAAAATACGAAAAAGTCAAAAAACAATTTTAAAGCACAGAACAAGAGCGAAAGATTTGTATTTCCAGGTCGTATATTGCCATGTAAACAAAACAAGTCAGCAATATTAGGCACTTTCCATCACATATTCCCACGTATCAGACGGTAAGATCAGAGCAGTCGCCGCTAATTGGTGTCTCATAGTCGGGACACGGGAGGACACACCTGCAGCACTGATTGTCTACCCAACGCTGGGCCGATGCCATCAGCATGTGGCCCAATGCTGTGAAAACATTTAATCGTCCTTCAGGTATACAAATAGATTGTTTGGGTTACTTCTGGTTTCATAGAAATGTTGATTAAAAATATTTGTAAAAATATGAAAATATGAAAATATGCGGCATGGCTGTATTATGGATATAATAATACACTCTCACCTTATGGAGAACAAATAAGTGGATCCAACAGAGAAAAAAAGATTATTCCGTTCAATGAAAAATATATCCAAGCAATCTGTATAGTATGACAAATCAATTCTGAAAACTTGAAGCTGATGCCTTACATCAATCTACTAAAAACTCATAGATCTTGTTAGACCCAGTGCAGCCACATGGGCGCCCACTACACTGATAACTCATTTACTGAAAAAAGCTACACTAGACCCAAACACATTGAAGAACTACAGACCAGTGTCAAATCTTCCATATCTGTCAAAAGTCCTCAAGCGCAATGTTCTTCGAAGATTGTTAGATTAGCTCAACATCACAAACCAGCACGAACCTCATCAATCGGCATATCGCCCTCTACACAGCACAGAAACAGCACTTCTAAGAGTGAGCAATGATATTCTGATGGCCTCATAGGCCGGGAGCCAGATCTAACCCTCGTACTCACAAAAGCTAAGAAATTTTCACTGGGATTTTTTTATTTAGCTTGATCCTTGGGACATATCAAGTTTTGGTTATTTTTTGCCAAACAGGACGCTTTAAGCCCTAGGGCCGATTTTACCGTTTTTCAGAAGGACACCAAAATAAAATTGACAACAATTCGAAAAATTGTTCAAAATAGTAGTAGTTTTATTTATTTTCCCTATTGTCTTATTCGTAGCCCTCGGCCATATACACATGTAGGTCACCGAAAAATATTTGTGCCCAGATTTTATTTTGATTTTTTTTTCCAACCCTTTTAGCAATACGGGCGCCTAAAAAAAACAACCATTATAAAATATGTGTCGAGTTTGGAAATCTGTCATTATTGTTGAGCGTTATTTAAAAGCAAGCTAATTCTCAAAAAGTGGCCCCATTATGTCCCCAGGTGACTGGCAGTTAAAGTTTTATAAAATCTGTTGCTAATTTTTTTCTATAACTATATATTTAGGATACGCGCGTCTTTATCGTTAACTAATTTGCGGTAAAATTCAAATGTGCTGATATCCAGTAGGATATTATAATTAGGTTAACTCGACATGCTATGGCTATTTATTATTATATTTATTATACATGAATGTCATATTGGTGTTTTTTTACATTTTTACGGAGAAATAAATAATATATAAAGTGACACTTTGAATGCTAGGGCTTATTTTTTGTTTTTAAAATACTATATCTACTATGGATATTTTTTATTATAATTAACATAATTATTTCATCTTAATCTCATATTGATGTTTATGTTTACATGTTTCCTGGAAAATTATATACACAATGACACTTTGAATGCCAAGGCTGGGTTTTAAAAATAAATGTAAAATAATGTAAAATAAGGTACAATGTTTGAATCTTAGTAGGTTGTATCATGATCATTAATGCATTATCCTAATATCCCTGAAAATTAGTCCAATAAACGTAAATGTCTGTCTACATGTTTTATGGAGAACACACTTATATGTATATATAATGAATGCTAAGGAACAATGTTTGAGACATTATATGTCGACTCGTATCTCGGGCATTATTTTATAATCCAGATATCCCTATAGATAATAACAATAAACAGAAGATATATATATATTACATTTATGATAATAAATGATCATAGGTACAAGGTGAAATTACCATTCTTTGTTTTTATACAGCAAGATGTATAAAATTAATCTCAATATACTGATAATTCCTGATCAGATAATAAAAGAAATTAGTCATGTAACATAATTTCATTAAAATGATAATATATGTTTAATTTACCCACCTCATCACACAAACACTTTTAGTAAAGAATATATATATTTATTCTTAAACATAAATAAATATATTCACTATTAATTTTAGCGAAAATATAGATATACCATACAACAAGCAAACAAATAAATTACCGCCTAATTTGGAATATTGTTTAACTACAAAAAGACTGCTTATGGCATTGTGTTAATGTTGTTTCATTCAACATATTTACTTCAAACATCATGATATATAGCGTGTAATTCTTCGTTGAATTGACATGACTTGTATCATAACCAGCTGCCACACCAAAGCTATACAAAAAGACGGGCTTAAAAAATAAATCAGGGCTCATAAATAAAAACGCTAATGTATTTATTTTGACCTCGCATTAAAAAATTAGCCCTCCAAAAATGGTGGTGGCTAATGTCAAGTGCTTTAAGAGCAAACACACCATGGAGCTGAAACACTTCTCAGAAATGATGCAATTTCAAGTTCATGAAATCGTGACAGGATAATAAACTATAATGGGACATGCAAACTCGTCTTCCGGTCCAGGTCCAGACCTCGGGGTTAAATAGAATCACAGCAAATCTTCAAGTCCATCAAATCACTCAAAACAACTCATGAACTAGTTGATTATGTGATGGCCGCTCATAAAATGGGTGGTAGGTCATAATTTTATGTGGATAAAGATGAGTAGCAAAGAATTTCGTCCAACACAGGTGAAACCTGGTGACATTCCAATCATAACCATCTATCACCATGGTCATTGTAGATTTAAATAGCTTCACAAATCCTTTTAAAAGTGATAATGATGTTTGATGCATGTTTCTCCTTATGCGTACATGTTTATAAAGCTGATTTTAGAAAGATGAATTGCAAACGAGGACAATTTTGCCCTACCGTCGATAGCAAATAACCTTTTATCTATGACGTGAATACCAGATTTTACATCAAAGATGTTCCAGCTTAAATGACCGATGTAGCTAATATAGTTTTACCATCCATTCATAAAGTACATTTTAGCACTCACTCGTACTAAAAAGGATATGTAAAATATCTGAACGCTCAGAAGAGGTCCACGATTTTTAAATAAAAGGGGATAAAGTAAAGACCTGCAGACTGAAAAAGTCCAATAACGAACATAAACGTCAACTGATGAGTCTGCTTAAACTGAAGTTGTACAATAATACCAATGCTTTAGAACTTGAAAAACAACATTGTTCGCCATCCAGAGGGTGGCGAAGCCACATGATTGTTTTCAGATATTTCAACAACGCCAGTATCTGAACTTATAATCTTCTTATAATAACATAACATTGAGCAGCTTTTAACCGCTTGGTGTATTTCACTTGAGCAGGTTGTGTTCTGATCATTTGCTCTCCTGTGAGCTTTAAAACCTGCTAATGTTGATTGAGCAGGTTCTGCTTTCACGGGTAGCAATGCAACAAGTAAACGATGGGGTAAAGTTAAACCATACAAAGTTCTACAGAATGCATCCAATATGTACCTACATTAGCAAGCTCAGGTGAAGATCAGGATCTATTGAATCATTTAACATAATTTTGTTTCATATATAGTCCAGGGCTATTAGATAATAACCCGGAACAAATTCGTAACAAGCTGAAAATTTCAGCATATGTTCTTGAAACAACATAGAAAAACATATCAAAAGTCCTCTAAAATCCGCCTAGTATTAGTGCCAGAAATTGGGGTATTAAAGGGGAAAAGGGGGTAAACAATAGGTATTAACAATACATTTAAAAGTATTCAACCTAAATTCATAAAATTTGTATCTAAAGATATGTTTTAGCACCTGCGGAATACATTAAAATTATTTGTATTACTTTTTCATCCCCAAAAGTGGTAAATAGGAAAAATAGGGATAATATCCATAGCTTATGAGCTATTTGACCTAGATTCATAAAATTTGTATCTAGCATCGGCGAAAAAAGCAAAAAACACTTTTTTAAATTCGGCGACCTCCCTTTAATCGCCAGCAACATATTTTTATATCAATTTTTAACCACCCTTTCCTACAAAAAGTGGTAAATAGAAGTAAAATTGGGGTGATAACCATAACTTAATAAGTTATTTGACCTAGATTCATAAAATTTGTATCCAAACATACCCGGGGTGTTTAATATTATCATTTGTATTAATATTTCACCACCTTTTCATTGCCAAAGCAAAAAAATAGCATAATAACCACAAATTGTGAGCTATTTTACCAGGATTTATAAAATTGGTAGGGCCTACCTGGATATGTTTTACCATGGGAGAGATTGTAAAAGCATTTTAAACTTATGCGACAACCAGCAACAAAAGGATATGATGCTGTAAAATCACCCTTTCATCCCGAAAAGTGGTAAATAAGGGTAAGATTTGAGCGATATTTGACTTACTTAGATTCATAAAATTGGTATCTAGATTATATGTTTTAGCATCCGAGAAAAAATAATGAAACCGTTTTTAAAAGTTTAATAGTTTAAAATTTAATAGTTTAGGCTCTTTAAAATAAAATCGAATTAACTGTTTTATTATGTGATTAGCAATCTACATTATACATGAAAATATTTTTTGGGAATGCAAAGGTTGTTAAAAATGAACACAACATCATATATAATTGCGTTTTTTGAGATTAAATGGTGATGGTTGGTTTTTCTTTCAATTAGGCCTACACTTTTTTGTTTGGTGCTAGGACAAATATATAAATACCAATTTTATGAATCTCCGTCAAATTTATGGTTATTCTCATAATTTTCCATTATTTGCCACTTTCAGGAAAGAAAGGGTTGTTAAAAATAGATATAAGTAATTGTAGTGGATTCCTCAGGAGCTAAAACATATGTTTAAAAACAATTTTTGTAACTTTAGACCCCATAGCTCATAAGCTATGGTTATCACCCCCCCCCATTTTACCGATATTTACCTCTTATGGAGAGGAAAGGGTGGTTAAAAATTGATATAAAAAATTGTTGTTGGTAATTAGGGGAGGTCGCCAAATTTTAGAAGTGTTTTAAAAAAAAATATCCGATGCTAGATACACAGTTTATTAATCTAGGTCAAATAGATCATAAATTATGGTTATTACCTCTACTTTACCCTATTTACCACTTTTGGGGATGAAACGGTGGCTAAAAATTATTACAAATATTTTTAATGGATTCCATAGGAAATAAACATATGTTTAGATACAATTTTTATGAATCCAGGTTAAATAGTTTTAAAGTTATCGTTATTATATCCTTTATTACCCCTATTTACCCCCTTATTGCCCCCATTTCGGGCACTAATACCAGGGGGATCTTAGAGGACTTTTGATATTTTTTTCTATGTTGTCTCAACAATATATGCTGAAATTTTCAGCGTGTTACGAATTTGTTCCAGGTCTCTATGAGTTTTAGACTAATACCCCTGGACTACTCTAATAGGCTAATGCAGTTCGTGAGGTCAAAGTTAAGAATGTATGTGAAAACGTGGCTACCATCAAATCCTCAGTAGCAATTGATTTATTCAATTGTCCACCTTGTCATCGCACTTTCAAACAAAAATAGCACATTTCCAAGACGCCATTTGGAAAAGATCACATCACATCACCTCTTTGAGAGTGTCATTTGCTGCTATACATCATGGATGTGCCATTAAAACGAGAGTGGACTAAAAAAAACACTGTTGTTTCTAGATTACACAATTCTACAGCAATTAGTTGACATTTTAACGCAGCAGGTGTCATTTCCAGACAATTAAATAGATTATGCATATATTGCACCGTCTGATCAAGATGACAATACTGCTGACGAAGATTATTTGCTCAATTAACTTGTTGGTGACATAGTTTTCTCATATTATGTTTGTATAATAAAAGCAAATCGACATAATAATATTTCATTCTTGCCTGAATTATGTCTGGACAATATGGATATACATAACGTACAGTATACACACTAATACCATGTGAGGGAAGATTAATTATATGGACATAATTCCTCATCCTTGGTGGATATGCCCACTCCACTGTCAGTTTTCGTTATTTTTGTTTTCACAATAATTTTATTTTTCTCATATGCCGCTAGGTAGGCCTACACGTAGGCATATAACTTTTGGGTACAGATCGACACTTAAAGTTGATAGAACGGTTTTGACATTTAATAGCACCAAATTTGCACCTGTCCTGGTGTATCGAAACACCCATGTTTGTTTGCTTCAGCGAATACCTTTTAATGTTAACCCCACCTCGTTCTTCTAGTCACTTATCAAATATAATATATTTATCTTGTGTTTTTCACTATAATCTGTAGGGATACTCGGATTGATGACAAAATGTTCAATATGAAATGGAATGATTGGGGTTTTAGGCCACCTTTGTATACATATAGGCTGATAAATGAGATGACACTGCCCTCCTGACAGAGACTTCGAAATTCTGAGGCCGAGCACGCTACCTCTCGGTCACAGCTCTCCACAATATTGAATCATTACGAGTGAGCGGGGAAGAAACATTTTGTTTCTTTGAAACTCGCGAGACCAGAGCGGGGTTCGAGCCCGCGTCTCCGACTTAAATCTCAAGCATTGTTCCCTTATATTAAAATAAAACTAAATAGCCTTAGCATTTAAAGTGTATTATTGTTCTCCATAGAGAATTAAACATCAATATGCGACTAACGTAAAATATGTATACTAATCATAATAATAGCCAGATTATTTATAGTATTTTACAAACAAAATATCTGCCCTAGCCAGACAGACAGACAGACAGATATTTTATTGACAGAAATAAAAGTCATTACAGACTTATTTGTCATAGTAATAAGAGAGATATATGTACATGCATATACAAGAATGTTAGTTTGTTAAAATCATATAAGACAATATACATGGTATGATAAACAACTAAAATCATGTTAGGTGGCATTGCCATAATAAAAACTGGGTATTTCGGTAATACAAATGACTACTTCTTAAAATAAAATTAAAAGGCATAGCCAAGATAACATGGGGGTCTATCATTTTGTTTCCCGCACCAAAACCAGAGATAAAATAGCTACTATGTATAATATACTAACTATATATAGTAGCAAAAAAGACACTCTGGAAAGCGTAGAAACCAAAAATATATACAAGTCCATGATTATGCTACAGTAACTGGAGTATAATATAAAGCAGTACAATTAATGTGGCAATCCGCGAAACAGGTAGGTCCGAGCCATGTGACCATGCAAGCACAGTCGCTATGAACTCGGAGATCCCCTGATATTGACTAGTTGTGTAAACTTAACAACGTAATAACAGTACTACTACCGTAACACAATATATACATACTAATAAAAGTCGGACATTGTGGTTCGTCGACTGCCAACAAAGTATAGCATCAGAACCATCCATATTATCGAGTGTTGCAGACTTAGTGATGTAATAACAATGACAATTACGGATAATAATTATGTGTGCCATTCACGCAGGACATGGCACTCACACAATAACATGAACGTTTATTTAATTAACTAGTGCTTTATTACCTATATGGCCCTCGCACAAAAAAAACATTACAGCTTATTTTAATTCACTATATTGTTTATTTCATACCATTTCACTCACGACCTAGTTAGTACCACATACTCGGAGTTACAATCGAAGAAAAACATTCCCGACCTCATAGATAAAATCAGTTGACTTAGCAACTCTGAAATCCTCCATAAGGCCCCACCTCGTCCGATAACAAAGGCGACAGAAACGTCCCTAACCGGCCCTAAAAAGCCAAATAATAAATCCGAGAGCAACATCCGTCCTGATATGTGGTAATACCCAAGTCAGATCATGAAGGCATGATAATATGGATAATATAGCGATAGGTGACTTTGATTTATTATACTCGGTGTTTTTAACAATTAATTTGTTTAAAACAGCCATAGATAAATTGCGCTAGTGACTTCACCACTGTTATGTCTCTAGATGTCATAATTTGTAGAAACATTTCATTTGTCGGCTGTATATTGATAGTTGCGGTTACAGAGTTAAACAAGATTTTGCGTTCATTATTCATAGCGTTACAGTGGAGAAGAAGATGTATTTCGTCGTCAATTTCGTTTAATTCACACCTTGTGCATATTCGCTGGTTTATTGGAGTGATTGGATTATTGTATCGTCCTCTTTCTATATTTAGATCATGTGAGCTCATTCGGTATCTCGCCATTGATGTTATGAGATGGTTACCCCTTGTGTGTAAGATATATGGTTCAATACAGAAATATTTTTTTACTAATGCATATGTGCGCAGCTTACTCGAACTCTCAATATCTTTTCTCCACTGCTGTGTAAATATTCTAACAATTGATTCTTTAAATAAAAGCATGAATTTATTTGTATCCCCAATATTCTGTGATTCCCAAATTTGATCAAGCCCGGCTCGTTCGAGGACAGAGCGAATACGGGAACACCAATTCGTGAAGCCAATGCCATCTAGCTCAAGAAGCATATTGTAGGCATTTCTGACTGGATGGCTCTGAGATAGTTTCAGAATTCTACACCAATATTTTACGGCTTTTATGTGTTGTCGGATGATCAATGGAAATCGTCCCGTGTCCCCATATATTGCAGGTGTAGGTGTTTGCTTTCTAACTCCAAGTGTAGATTTAATAAATTTTATATGGATTTTTTACAGATCGTTAACATCATCGCCTGTGTACCATATATCACTTCCATATTCTAGTATGGGCAATATTTGACAATCAAATGCCTTGAACGCAATAGTGGGTGACAATTTACCGACCACAGGACGGGACTGTTTACGTAGAGAAAAAATTGCTTTCCCAGCTTGGGATGCAAGATGAGAAAAAGTTTCTTTTAACACGTTAGCATTCAAACAGTATATGACAATTAAATTTCACCTGGTTTTCCCAGTCTTAAGCATTGTGCTTTTTTATACATTATTTCAGATTTATTAAAAAAAGCTCATCCTTGTCATTATACATATTATTTGCAAACCATCAAACATTTAAACATATACATCAATATGAGGTTAACATTAAATATTTATATTAAATACAATTTTAAATATCCACAGTATAGGCTACACTGTAAGCAAAAAATTGGTCTTAGCATTTAAAGTGTCATTTTATATATGTTTTTCTTCAGAGACATGTAAACATAAACATCTATATATGAGATTCACATAAAATATGCATAATTAAGATAATGATAAATATCCAGAGCATGAGGTAACTTTAATATAATAGCCTATTGGAGGTGGAGATTTCAGCACATTTGAATTTTACCGCAAATTAGAGTTAGCGATAATGACCCGCGTATCCTAAATATGTAGTTATAAAAAAAAGTGGCCTTAGATTTTTAAATTTTTTAACTTCCAGTCCCCTGGGGACACATTTTGCGAATTACCTTGCTTCTAAGTACCACTCAACAAAAATAACAGATTTCCAAACCTAACACATATTTTATAATCTTTTTATTTTTTAGACGCCCGTATTGATAAAAGGGTTGAAATAAATATTCAAAATCAAATCTGGGCACAAATATTTTTCAGTGACCTACATGTGTATAAGGCCGAGGGCTATGAATAAAATAATAGAGAAAATAAGTAAAACTACCACTATTTCGAATAATTTTTCGAATTGCTGTCAATTTTATTTTGGTGTCCTTCAAAAAAATTGTAAGATAGGCCCTAGGACTTAAAGCGTCCTGTTTGGCAAAAAAGAACCAAAACTCGCTATGCCCCAATGGTCAAGCCAAATAAAAATCGCAGTGAAAATTTCTTAGCTTTTGTGAGTACGAGGGCTAGATCTGGCTCCCGGCCTATTGCCATGATGGTGTTATTAGACTATCAGCAGCCTTCGATACGATAGACCATGGCATGCTTTCTAAACAGACTGTCAAATATTGTGATTCGGGACACTGCTCAGTACTGGCGTAGGTCATATTTAACCAACCGTTGTCAGTTCATTAACATTAATGGTTGTAAGTCACAGAGTATACCCTTGAAATATGGAGTCCCACAAGGCTCGGTCCTTGGCCCATTCCTCTTCTAGCAGTACACTGTGCCGATATGTGCCATATGTTGGAAAGACGGTGTCAGCTATCAGCTAGACGCCGACGACACCCAGATCTACATTACGTTTCACATTAGTAATGATGCAGATAGAAAAGGGGGACATCAGCACTCCACCAACTTCTTCCGCACGGAATATTGGTGTAATCTTCGATAGCACGTTTCAAATGGATGCGGAGTTGGTAAAGTGTGTCAAGCTTGCTATTTTTGGCTAAGAAACATTCGTCGCGTAAGATCGCATTGAACACTGACGGCAACCCGCCAAATCGTCCAGTCACCGGTTATCTCAAGACTAGACTACTGCAACTCACTTTTACAAGGTCTGCCAAAGTATCAGCTTGCAAGGCTATAGCGCGTTCAAAATGCGGCCGCAAGAGTAGTTGCATGCATCCCACGCCATGAACAGATCTCTGAAATTGCAGCTTCATTGGCTACCAATATACTAGAGAATTACATATAAGACATCGCTGCTGACATTCCTTGTGGTACGCGGACAGGCTACTGAATATTTATCTGAGCTACGTAGTATTTGTGCTGCCTAAACCAAACCCGAGCCCTGCGATTGGCGAATCAACCTATTTTCACACAACCGCATTCATTCACCCGCTGCTCCAAAGCTGTGGAACGCTCTCCCCACATAACTGAGGGCTATTCACGACCGCAACATATTCGAGCGGTCCCTAAAGACATATTTGTTTGAAGAAGCTTATCATAGTCTAATGGTGTAAAGCATATCAGTGACACATTTGTTTTCTTCGACGCTCATGAATCCCATGAGATATGTGGCGCGTTATAAATGCTTTAGTACTTACTTAATACTTATTACTTAATCTTGCATTGTAGTTTGCCTGAAACTGAAAGTTTTTTCCTACATAAAACAAAGAATTTTCTGAATATAAGACCTTCTGAACATAGGACTTTCTGAACATAGGACCTTCTGAATATAGAGCCTTCTGAACATAGAACCTTTTGAATAAATATTTTCTGAACAGTCTTGATGGCAGTCGCTCAACTTTCAGGCCAATGCAGGTTTATATTCGACCAATTCCGTGTGGTGTATATAGTAGCATATTTTATGACAAACGTACCCTGTCACTCGCTTTTTGCTGGTTTAGAGTTGGGCCAAAACTCGCAACTTTGTCCCAGCTCTGAACCGGAGGAGGACGAGAAAAGTGGGCCGTTTTCCCGAGACTGGGTCAATGTTGGGTCATCCTACCCATATGATACAACACTGACTCAGACAATGATTATTTTATTTATTTATTTAATATGACTCTTGGTTTTAAAGGAGCATGATTATGATGATTGCGGTATGATATATTGTTTTAATGATACTACTCTGCAAATTTTGTATTGTATATTTTATTCAATAAAAAAAAATTGAATAGTGTTTAATACAGCTCGTTTGATATATTGTGTGTTATGTTTGATGTGCAGGACCACACATGGCCTTATGCTACCTCATCATATGCCTTCTTTCTCGTTTATGTCTCATATGAGTTTTTTCTGTTTTGACTTGTTTTGTTTTTGTCTGTTTAACTTCACTCCTCTCTCCCCCTGGCATTCGATTTGCACTTAGGAAAATATATTGAAATCTGTGTATTTGGATGGTTGTTTACCAATTCATATTTTTGCAATATTCACATTTGTATGTTTTTATGTTATCATTTGTTTTCTGTCTGTATATGACATGGTTTTGTGAAGCCTGTACAGATTGGTGTGTCGGGGACGCGTGATCGTAGCGCTCCCTTGGTGATGTAGTAAGTGTGCTCCAATGTGAATTGATATAGCTTTGTACAGGGCAAGAATAGGTTTATTTGGCACGTATAGAATTACGAAACTAAAGGTGTATCCACTTTTACTTTCACATGAACTGGAAGCTTTATGTTTTAATGCCATAGTTATAACGTTACTAGTATTATTACTCTGTGGTGATATAGAATTAAAGCCGGGTCCTCAAGTTTCGAACCTTTCACTTTGGAGCTTCAATGTACGTGGTTTAAATTCATTAATAATAGATTGTACTTTGGCAGATGTTGCAAGTAA
Organism: Flabesymbios commensalis; assembly: GCA_964017125.1. NCBI lineage: Eukaryota > Metazoa > Annelida > Polychaeta > Terebellida > Flabelligeridae > Flabesymbios > Flabesymbios commensalis. Next base: position 33,472 of record CAXHKU010000828.1, on the reverse strand, counting down.
ATTTGATCTTCTGTGTATTTGTGAAACATTTCTAAATCTGACTAGCACAGTCGACTTAAATATTCAATTATTTACCAATAATTAGTAAAGATAGATTAAGCCATGGGAGAGGGATAGCTTTATATGTAGGAACTGTTTGTGCTGTCAAAAGACGAATAGGGGCCTACATTTTGAGCTTCCCGACCTTGAATCTCTCTTGGCTGAGGTCAAAACTCACACTTCTGTTATCGGCCACCAAAAAATATTACTCGATTTTGGGAAGACTTACACGAATCCAAAAATAATGTAAAACAGGCTGGCTATGAAACAATAATCATGGCAGTGGACCTAAATGCCGACCCAAATTTTCTTGAAACACAATGGAACACATTACAATGTATCTTTGTGGATCTAACTATCTAAAAACATGTATTACCGAGACAACCCGTTTAAAAGCCACGTCAGCTACCACACTCGATCAAATTGAAATTTCGATCATAACCAAGTATCTGCCGAAATACCTTTAATAAGAGTGCACAGACCATCCACATACAAACGTCTCATTTGGCAATGCGACAAAGTACTGAGTACATATAATTGGGATTTATGTTTAGTTTTTTGTGAACAAAAAAAATGGAGATATCTCCCCCTCCAGCAGCATAACCATAAAGGTTGAAAGTTAATAGATGTTGTGTAAATGGCTTTTGTAATTAATGTTATTAAATGGCTCCTGTGGACAGTAGAGACTATGTATTAGGCGGTTTTTATTCCGTTCTGGTGCGAAACACTTGTCAACACTCACAGCAAACACGACGTTGACCCAATGCTGGCCCACCGTCTGCGACGCTGGCCCAGCATCAAACCAGCACTTGTTCAACGCCTCGTGTTTGCTGGGAGCTGCGTTCAGCTGGTTCAGTATTACTTGATACTGCTGGCAACGATTACAAGCCGACACCGGCCCAATGTCTGTTAAATGTTGGGCCAGCGTCGCCGGTGCTGGCCAGTATCCATTCAGTCTTAGTCAGTACTTCATGCTGAGGTACCTGCATGGTTTTTTTGGGTTTTTTTCTACTTTGTTTTTCTCTGATTTCAATTATATATATATTCACAGTACATACAATATTCAGTGCAGAACAAAATAAAAAAGGGCCCTTGCAAAGTTAAAGCAATTCCAGACATCCCAAAAAAAATGAATAGAGCTCACAACACCCACCCACCCCCATCCATTTTTTGGGGGGAAATTAATCTCCGACATGGACAGAAAACTTAGTACATGTAGTGACGGGAGACGAGTAAAGTGCAGTTTTGAGACAGTATTTTGACAGTATTTATTACCCAAAAATAAATAATCATCGAAGATTTTAATTTTTTTTTTGATTTCCTAATTTTCTATTATCTATCCAAAAGGGCTCTGGACCACCCACCCACTTCCAAATTTATTTTGGATGTTTGGAATTTTTTTAACTTTGCAACATCCCTAAGACATGACAAAACAAAACAGAACAAAAAACAAAAATATGCTACATCTATGTGAAGTGTTTTTATGTGGTTATTATCTGGTTAGTTAAGAAGAATTTAAAAAATGAAGTAATATTATCTTCCCGATAATATGAAAGTTCAAAATCTATATTTTTTCGTCATCTGATCACCCAGCAAACAAGAGAAACAAGCCCAATGCCGGTCCACCGCCTATGACGCCGGCCCGGCAACAAATCAACAATAGGCCAATGCGTCGAGTCTACTGAGCAATAGTCCCAATCGTCATCACAAACAAAACAAGATATACGTCCACCCAACGTTGGTACAACGCCGATCCTGCGCCGCAGACTGTGGGCCAACACTGTACCAATACCGGGACGATCATAAGCCACATACATACAAAAGGTACCTGCATGTTGGCGGTACGGTCACGATGCTTTGAACCAAAGCTGGGTTATTGTTGACCCGCCGTCTGTGACGCTGGCCTACATTCAGCGTGGCGTCAAATACGACACAGTAACCCAATACTGGGCTAATGTTGGCTGAGCGTCGTATACGGTGGGCCAACAATAGCCCGACATTGGGTCAACGTCTCGTGTTTGACCGCTTGCAGGATAGACGGAGAGAACGAACAGACACAAAAACAGTCTCGTGTTTGACCGCCTGCAGGATAGACGGGGAGAGCGCAGAGACACAAAGCAGATCAGATGAACAAATGAGCGGTGAGAGGTAAAGCAATATATCTCCACCTCTATAGAGACATAATAATTGCGCTTTTAAATGGACTGAAACTTTTATAAACCTTGCTCACTTTTATTCCTAACATAATTCCTAACATTGTTCATAAAAATACACCAGCATATCTTTGTGATGACTTGCCTCCTTCCGTACAAGCCAGGACTGACAATCGCTACCAACTGATAAGTAATGCCGTTTTAACCAATTTAAAACCCCGCACAGAACCATTCCATAATTCATATTTCCCTTCCACCCTGAACACCTGGAACACTACCAATCAATCAATCTGATTAATCGACTATCATAATATGCTTTTACATTTATTTATTTATTTACTGAAAAATCCACATTTCTACAAATTCTCAAGAAAAGTAAATATTGTCTAGATTAAAAATGAACTGCAGTGAATTAAAATATGTAGAAGAGCTAGACCTGAGAAAAAACTGGTCCGTACAAGCCACCATACTGACAAAATCTGACTATGTATTCTGTCAGAGTCTGTCATTAATAGGGTGGGCGTAAGGTCAAATTGTGGTATCATTTTTTTATTTTGCCCGCTTATATGGGGGTACCCTCAAACGTGTCATGAATTAGGGGTTAGTGTTACGTAAACGTCTGTCATTGCTATTCTGCTTAACCAAACGACACACGCGATATATCATATAACAGATACATTATTGTCCGTTCTAATGATATATCTCACACTGCAGTAAAGTAAATAGTCGTCTCTTCACATACGCTGAAACATAATTTTGATTACGAAATAATCAAAATAAACAACAAAACGAACTACATGTAGTCAACTGGTCAAAGGCAACAACATAATAAACCATAATTAATGTACATATCCATATCTGGTCTGTGTTTTCTGAACCAGATATGTCTATACTTGAAATAGAGCTGAAATCTGAAACATTGAAGTTTGCTCGGCATTTTAGTGTATAGTTTGCTATCTACTTGTTTTTACATAATTTGGGTGTGCTGAATTCGAATCTGTCGGATAATATTCCATATTTGGTGACCTTGACCTTCAAATAAGAAAAACATAAAATGTAAATAAAACCACGTATTTTCCATGGTTCATCACACATGTAAGATTTTGATTTCAGAAACTTATTTCGAGTGTCATTGGAAATAATTTACCTTTATTTGACCTTCAAATTCAATGCGTCTGCCATTTTTAAATATTTACTGTCACAATAATTACACCACTCAATATGCTGACGATAACATGACTTATTTGTAGTAACTTAGTGAACCAAGAATAAACATTACTACTGAGTGAATTTTGAAAAAAAATCGACAATAGCCTCCCTCGACATTTACCCTCATAATTAACGTAAAACAAAATGGTTATCAATGTAATAGAGCAAGAGCCAGGGGTGATTTAATCATAATCATTGATCAAGTCTATGTTTGGTATCATTGGAAAGGTTAGCTATTCAGGGCTCAGAAAAGTGAAGTCTTGAATGTCGCCAGCGGTGGAGCCGGAAGATAGAGTTCAATGAACCCTTAGACCCCAAGGTCATTTGTATCACTATTAAGTATGTACTCCTGGCTCTGTCATAGGACCCCGTATACAATGGAAGAGGCAGAGAGTTTGACTTCACATCCATGTACTAGGGTCATGTGGCTATGAAAATAACCAGGGTAGACTTTTAAAAAGTTAGACCTAAAGTCACAGTGAACAAAATCCAAAATGGCCGCCAAGCGCACAATTATGATTGCTCATAATTTTGAAATAAATGTAGCTAGAAGATTCATTTTGTTGTCTACACCCAGGTTTTAAGGTATGGGGAATTCAAAAAATTGAAAATAAAAAAACCTCAAAGCAACACAATGTACAGAAATCCAAGATGGCCGCAACACTAGCATGAACAATCTATGTCTGCTCAAAACTTTTTAAAAAATGCACCTAAAAGATTCACTCTGGTGTCTAGACATAATTTTTTTAATTATGGGGAATTAAAAAAAATATAAATAAAAAACTTCACAGCAATACAATGTACAGAAATCCATGATGGCCGCCAAACTAACATAAAAAAATTGATGTCTGCTCATAATTTTTTTCAAAATGCACCTAAACGATTCTTTGTTTTTTAAGTATGAGGAATTCAAAAAAATATAAATAAGAAACCGCAAAGCTATGCAATGTACATAAATCCAAGATGGCCGCCACGCTAACATGAACAATTTATGTCTGCTCATAACTTAAAAAAATGCACCTAGAAGATTCATTCTGGTGTCTACAGATACGTTTTTAAGTATGAAGAATTAAAAATAATCAAAGATTGCAACAGAGCAAATGTGCAGAATCCAAGATGGCCGCCATGCTAATATAAAAAATATATATCTGTTTAAAACTTTAAAAAATATATCAATTTTCATGTCTACATCTACGTGTGAGGAGTTAAAAAAAAATATCAGAGACGTAATTCAGGATCCCACTCACCTGGAACACCTTCAATTTGGCATTTCAAAATTCCATGCATGGAAAAATAATTGAATTTATTAAAAAATACATTTTCATGAAACAATCATGGAATTTTGATTCAGTTATCCGCATTTTTTTCCAGATCATAATAAATTTTGCAGAATTTATTCTTTGTCACATGTGTTTCTATCTTAACCTGATATTTGACTACTGGTGTTTGCATGTGCCCAAATCTTTTGATTTTTTGATTTAAAAATAATTGGGCGAATAATAACAATTTAGGCAAAGTACACATGCAGCCAAAACTATAAGGGGAGGTTGGAGGTCGCACTATTTTTTTTCCTGGAAAAATAACCTGGTATCATTGGAATTTTGTTGTGAGTTTTGAGTGGAAACCTTTCAACTGAATTTGCAGCAGTCCAAGATAACCATCACCATCAGTGCTAAACCCACAACTTAGCATTTGAATATACTCAGAGGGTTTTATTGCTGTTCCATACATTTTGCATTGAATCAAAGTCATATTGATTTTAATGTATAGTTTGATAAAAAATCACAAATATAGCAATGAGTAGTTTTGCAAATTAGATGCCTATGAGTGAACAAACAAATCTGACTAGTATCCCTTACACATTTAAATAATAAAAATAACATTAATCAAGGTAAACCATATGGCACAGCACATTAAGCTATTAACCCTGTTTAGATAAGAAAGATAAGATAAGATAATTTTTATTTTCAATCGGCATGGTACAAGTTAACCATAAAACATTAGCCTGAGGCTATTCAACCGATCTGTGGTACTAAAATTCAACAATGAATAACATTAACAATATCACATAGTATGCAACACATAGGCCTATTCAAAACATTATATTCGGTTTTTCTAGTCCTGTATTAAAAATATCACCTTCTTAATATTATTTTAATACTAATATTATATTATAGTCAAATTAATAAATACTATATTATTGTATATACTTATATATGTAAAGTACAGCAAATTGACTTTATCACAGAGTTAAGATTATGAATAAAATATCACGGTTACACTATGTAAAAATTAAATTAAATTAATGACGTCCTGCATCAATGTATAATTATAATTAAAAGCAAAAATGGATTAAATAATTATCATAGAATATTTTAAGATCTTTGAAATAGTTTAAAATAGCATGATAAAAAATAAATAATACTAATATTATATTATGGTCAAAATTATCAATTACTATATAATTATATATACTTATATATATATAAATTATAGCACAATGGTTTTATCACAGAGCTAAGAATAAAAATAAAAATATCACATTTACATTATATATCAATTAAATTAATGTCGTCCAGCATCTATATATAAATATAATTAAAAGCAAAGATAGATTATATAATTATCCTAGAATATTTTAAGATCCTAAAATAGCATGATAAAAAGTAAATAATAATAAAAGAGCTATGTTATTTGATGTCACTAGCAGTTTTCACATTTGTGCTGGCTTCTGTGTATACCTGACCACTTATTTATTTGCGACTTGAAGTTTTGCAGAGAGGTAGCATTGCGTGTGCATTCAGGTGGAGTGTTCCAAATCCTAGGGGCCATATAAGCAAATGAATTTAGACCATGCCTTGTTGATTTAAACAAAGGCAGGTGAAATTTTGAATTTTGTATTGGTGTTATTAGTTCTTTCAAATACCTAGGAGCCAGATTCTTTTTAATTTTGTATGTGTGAATCGCAATGTTTCTTTCCCTCCCCAATTTCAAGCTTAGCATTTTGGATTTGCAAAGAAGGGAAGCATAATCTGAAATATAGTCACCGTAAACAAAACGCAGCCCTCTCTCCTGATTTGTTTCTATCTTTTTAGTGTTTCCCACTCCACAAAAATGCCACACAATGCTACAGAGCTGGAAATGGCACAATATGAAACAGCGCGAAATATTGCCATTCTATGGTTGATACTGATATATGGTGAGAGTCTTTTTAATGCATTTAAATGGTTGCCAGCTTTTTTACAAATCTATTGTATATGTGTGTCGTAATTTAGATTTTTATCCAGATTGACTCCAAGGAGCTTAACATAATCTTCTGCAACTAGTGTGATGTCAACAATTTCGATATAAAATTTCATGTCTGCGAATGCCATAAAAATTGCCTGAAATTTGTGGGGATTTGCCAGCATTTCATTTAAAGTAAGCCAGTTAATGGCAGCCTTGGACTCAATCTGGAGAGTTTGTACAATGAACTGTTGTGAGGATTCTATGGCATTGATGGTATTGTCATCGGCGTAGTTTACAAGCTCTGCTTCTTGCTAAATTTGAACATGTCATTAAGGAAAATGTTGAATAAAATAGGCCACAGGATAGAAACCTGGGGTACGCCTTTAAGGATATCAGCCCATTCACTTGTGCCATTTCCAATTTTTACTCTCTGTTTTCTTCCAGTCAGATACGATCGCATAATCTTGATGTTATTTCCGCTAAGACCATAGGCCTCCAGCTTGGCGAGCATACAGTCAAATGCCTTGCTGAGGTCCATAAGTATAGCCCCTGCATGTTTATGTTCTCTCAGCGACATTTTCTATTTCTCTACAAGACTAAGAAGGGTGTATTGGCAGCTATATCCTGATCTAAAAGCGGACAAGGCTTGATCGAAAATATTTCCAAAATACTCGCCAAGCTGTATGGCCAGAACCTTCTCATACACCTTAGATAAACGGGGCAAAATGCTTACAGGCCTGTAATTTTCTTTACTTAACCGATCAGCTTTTTTAAATACTGGGGTGACATCTGCCTTTTTTAAAGCATCTGGAAACGTTCCTGTATCTATGGCATTATTGATCATCCCGGCAATTGTAACAGATATAACTGGTTTAGCCAGTTTTGGTGGAATTTTGTCTGGGCCAATTGCCTTTTTTGGATTTAGTGAGTGTAAGATTTTGGCTACCTCATTTTCGTTTGTGTGCCTGAAGGAAAGACTTTGCTTTTGTGGTAATGCTCTCTAATAATTTTAACACTGGTATGGTCACCATAGCCACAGTCTGGTTTAATTTTATTTCCGATATCCACTGCAACATTTATAAAATAGTTATTTATGGTCTCAGCCACTTCCTTTTGGTCTGTTATTATTCGACCACTTTTACTCAACTGTGGATCACAACCATTATGGTGTCCTTTATTAGTCTGATACGGCTTAACAGTTTTCCAGAAGGTTGAACCTGACATCTTATCATCTGTTAATTTTGATTGAAAATAAGTCCTAATTGGTCGTCGTCGTATGTCAACACATTTATTTCTTTCAATTCGGTAAGCTTTCCAATTTTGACTTTAGCGGTCCAAAAGAAATTTCTTGTAAAGTCGATTGCCTTTTTTGTTCAGAAATGGAGGTTGGTTAGGTCTAATATGCCTCTCTTTCAGGGGAGCGTGTGTATCTGCGGATGATACAAATCAGTCAGTAAATAGTTTTATGGCTGCATTTGGATCTTTCACAGACTCACATGAATTTATTCCACTGGATTTTAGGTCTTCCAAAAAAGCGTTTTTCGTAAAATTTTTGTACGATCGACAGTGTAATATTTCTTCGTTTGATTTTCAATGTGCCATCGATACAACATCGTATATATACATTTTTAAAATATATTTGTTGCAATAACAGCATAAAACATGCCTTTCTAGTTTTGAGAATTATATGTACACAACTACCACATCGTTGAATCAAAAACGTTAGTAAAAATAACAATCATAAGACATGGTGATAAGAAGGTTACTTCAAGAGTACTTTGGGCTATGATTGAGAACTGAATGAGCAATTTTGACTAAATTACACATTTTACTTGAAAACTTAACATATATAACAAAGTAAAATAAATGCATATCGCACATAAGCAAACAATAATACCAAAGACCATGTACAATAGACTGCTTGCACGAGTTTGCGCGTGAAGAGCTTGTCTGATTAAAACAGTTCGGCGTTGCTCACTGTGTGGCGTGTTGTCATTGAACAGTGTGTAACAGTTGTCTGATTAAAACAGTTCGGCGTTGCTCACTGTGTGGCGTGTTGTTATTAAGAAAGGTGTATAAGATAATCGACTCTCGCCAAAACGTGAAATCGCTTTCAGTGCTGTCCCCCGGTATTGGGGGTTGGAGCTAATGTTTTTACCATCTATCAAGTATGCTTTTACCATATTACGACGTTTAATTATGACATAGATCCTATTAAATACAATACATACTTTACATCATAAAAATCAGAAAAATAAGTATTGGTGGAGGTTTACTGCTTTTTTTATTCAATAATTTGGTGGTTAGTTATCAATACTTTTTAATTGTCTTATTCCCTTCAGGGGTTGATGCGCCCGTATAAACAAGTATGCATATTTATTGTTACAAACAACAGGTGACACCCAGCAAAACGAAACGCTGACCCAATTATAGAGTGGCGCTGGTGCAACGTTTTAAATGTTGTTCCAGCATTACCCCATCATTGGTTCATCGTCTCGTATTTGCTGGCAGGTGACGATGTGTGCAAAGGTAGATACGGGCAAAGAAAACCAAGATAACGGCAAAGGAAAACATAATATGACTAAACTTATATAGTCTAATGACTATGGATCATTTGTCATGTTTATCATACGGAATATACCTGAACAGAAATATTTTGCTGATATAAAGCATGTTACTGTTACTGCTGATTCACCTGATTTGAGCGATTCTGTCACAGAATTAGCTTATTCAATGCTGAAATCATTCACGCCTCACATGAGTATCACCATTGAGGACGGGAATATTCGTGTATATATCAGTGGATATATATGTTACAAAGTGTCGCGATCTGCATGTGATCAATGTGAAGTAATTTTAATGCCAATAATAAATTGCATACATTTCTGTCTGAGAAGCAATATTTGAATATTCAGAGTGTGGGCCTTTTTTTCCACGTCGATACTTAGTGCAATTAATTGGTTCAAATGAACGGATTTTCGTAATATACCTGAACAGATTCTACATAGGAGTAATAAAAGAGATCAAATTATTACGTTCATCAAAGACAGTAAATCACATGCAAATTGTGAATGTTTTACAGTAATATTACATAATATATGTCCCCAATCGGCTACACCATGTACTGCGGGAAAACAATGAACATATCATTACCAGTAATGGAAGGAGAAATAGAAAATTATTAAAATTCAACTATAAATAAATTGTGTCATAAAAATGACCGTGTCTTGTTTTTAACCCTTCAACCGCCAAATTATTCAATTGGAATTTTCAATCACTTAAAGTTGTGTCTCGCGTTCAATTGAGTGAAAATTATTCAGATTTGACAAAATGGAGGTCAACTCTTTTCAAATCGTGCTGATTAATGTCACATTATGGCTTTAACATGCTTAAAAGGCGGTACTGAATGTAGTAATAATTGAGTGAAAAACCCAATATCTGCGGCACCGGCGGTTAAAGGGTTAAGATATCAGTATACTGCTAACGTTCCAGCCTTCAGTGAAATTGATCGCAGTGGTCCGAGAGAGAAGGCTTACATTTTATAATTTTATAATATTGCCTATGTGATCTAAATCGATTTTCAAATAATAAAAGCTTGAATCAAAAGACATGTCTTGCATGTTTTGCATGTTTTGCCCCGATCTCCTTTGTGGTCGCTATGCTTGACGACATACCGTCACTCCCCTCCCCTTCTGTGCCCACATATTTGTGTATTTTCTGTACACAGCTCTTCTGTAATTTAAATGAAGACATTTTAATTTCTAAACTTTATCATAATATAAGATGACTTATCTGCTATATTATCAGTTATTTTCGTTCCAACAATAAATAATGCAGAGATGTCATAACTGTCAAACCTTTATTTGGAGGCGAAAGTGGTGAAATTATCACTTGTTTTATATGATGATACACTTGCCAACGCGTAGTTCCAACTCCCGTTAAAAGGGGACACCACTGCATAATGTATTACACGCATTTGTATGGTAAAATCCGCAAGTCGATCATCTTATTGTACATGATCTTTGATAATACTTTGCTATGTCGGTATTCAGGAAACTTGAACTGAAAAAATTATCTGATCATTTGTTGAAATAATAACATCTGACTAATGAAAGAAAATTTCCTTTTCCACTTCTTGGGAATTACATATAAGTAAGTAAGTAAGTTTATTCAGCAATAGATTTACAATCTGTGTGCATACATATAAACATATATAAACAAGTGCATGTTTGACGCGTAAAATAGCGTGGCAACAGATAAAGCGTGAACAGTGACGCAATAAGTTGATACAATTTTGTGTGTGTGTGTATGAGAAAATGGACTCTAATACTAAGAATCACGTAGATATAAAAAAAATTGCAAGTTTTCTCAACACAGATGGTTCTTCAGAAGATAAGAGAGAGTAGAATCTAAACATATTTGGCCTAAAAGTATAATAGCGGGGTAACACATGTCTGATGTGACGTGTGTTCTCACATTCCAACAAACAATGAAATTCATCTCCTAGGACATTACATGTTGGACATAGCCGCTCGTTGTAGGGTCTGCGATTTCTCCCTCTGCCTTGAACATTTGGTAGTGAATGATTCTTGGTTCGAAATCTTATAAGAGAAATTCTGTGCTTACGATTTGTTACTATATGGAAATAATTTTGACATCGAAAGTGGTTTGTTATATTCTTGTATATTGAACAGGTCGTCCTGGTACTTACTGAAGTAAACCATTGTTGAATGTATTGATCGGGTAATCTCTGTTTAAATAAACTAATAAAATATGTTCTATTTGTAACACCCTGTTGCATCCAGGCATAGACAAAACCCAAATTAAATAACATGGCTCTTACTAGAGCAGCCCAGTTAACAATTGTAATATCTGCAGTAATAGTGTGTAACATTATTTTTTAAAAAATCTGAACCAATGGATTTAATTACATATATATATATCGATCACAAGTAACTTTCTCATCAGTATTGTGTATGTATGCAATGGTGTGATACTGAAGCTGATATTACTAATTATGTAAATTATGTAAGTCTCGCTTTACAAGAACAGCGTAGGCATGCTCCATTAAAGTCGACCATCCTTATTGTCCCACAATCTCCAGCTCGCCTCATGCGCTCACCATCTTTGGTGAAAGGTTTTAGGTAAGAATCAAGCAATGCATAAATAAGGTCACTTTAAGACACATGCGCTGCAGATCTTAAAAGACAACGAATTGCTTCATGAAATGTAGAAAAACCTTGAAGATTGTAAAATTATCTGAATTTTGACATAAAATCCAAAACAATATGTGTACATAAATTTGAACTTTTCACAAAATTAATAATCTTGTTGTGTCAGTGATTCCTCTAGGTATGCCACATATCGCACCACCACCATCACCACCGCAATTAATACCATCATCACCGTAACCAACGTCACCACCACCATCAACACCAACACGATCACCACACCACCACCACAACCAGCACTATCACCACCAACACTATCACCACACAACCACCATCACCACTAACACAATCACCACAGTCACCACCACCATCACCACCAACACGATCACCACACCACCACAACCACCGCCATCACCACCGTCACCACCATCTCTTGCGCAGTTGCTATGCAAACACACGCAACATTCTCCCAGCTAAGTGTTTGCATTAATTCCACCTCCAGTCATCAAACTTTACAGCTGCGCTGGGAAGTGTGATATCAGTCACTGTTCTTCTAAATCGAGTTGACAGAAATAGGTTATGTTTCGTCATAAGAAGCAAAAGTTTTGTCAAAATAAGTGGTATAACTTACATAATTTACATAATTAGTGGTATTAGTAGCATTCTCACACTATTGTATACACAACGCTGATGAGAAATATACGTGTGATTTATTTATATGGAAAAGGACAATTTTATTTCATTAGTCAGATGCTATTATTTCTATAAATGATCAGTGTTTTCAGTTTGTTTCCTGAATACTGACATAACAAAGTATTATTTTTTTCTTTATGTGTGATATGCGTTTTATTTACTTTGTGATATATTTTTCAAGTAAAATGTGTAATATAGTCAGAAATGCTTATTCAGTTTTTAATCATAGCCCAAAGTACTTTTAAAGTTAACTTCTTATTACCATTGTCTTATAATTGATATTTTTCATGCTGTTATTGCAACATATGTATTAAAAGTTTTTCTTATATACAAAGTTGTATCGATTCAAACAGTTTTTTAATATCATAATGTGCTGTGCCATATGGTTTACTATGAATTAATGTTATTTTTATTATTTAAATTTGTAAAGAATACTAGACAGATTTATTTGTTCACTTTCCACTCATAGTCATCTAATTTGCCAAGCTACTTATTCATATATTATATCATATTTGTGACTTTTTGCTGTATTAGGACTTAATATTTTTGTTGTGTTGACTATACAGTAAAATCAATATGACTTTGATCCAATGCAAAATTTATGGAACGATAATGAAACCCTCTGAGTAGACCTATTCAAATGAATTCAAAGTACTAATGAAGCTGGTGGATTTAGCTCAGGTGGTGATGATTATCTTAGATTGCTGCAAATTTAGTTGAAATTTAGTTTCTGATATTATTTTTTTAAATTCCTCACACCTAACAACCAGAGTGTAGACATCGATTTTGCAAGTTATGAGCAGACATGTATTTTTCATAATGGCATGGCGGCCATCTTGGATTTCTGCACATTTGCTTCTGTTGAAGTCTTTTTTTTTTTATTTTTTTTATTTAGCATACCTAAAAACTTATGTGTAGACACCAGTATTAATCTTCTAAATGCATTTTTTTTAAGTTATGAGTACTCATAGATTTTCATGATAGCGTGGCGGCCATCTTGGCTTTCTGTACATTGTATTGCTTTCAGGTTTCTTATTTCTATTTTGAATTTCTCATACTTAAAAACCTATGTCTAGACACCAGAATAAATCTGCTGTGTGCATTTAAAAAAAGTTATGAGCAGACATAGATTGTTCATGTTATTGTGGCGGCCATCTTGAATTTCTGTACATTGTATTACTTCGAGGTTTTCTATTTTTATTTTTTGGAATTTCTTATACCTTAAAACCTAGGTATATAAATCAATATGCATCTTCTAGCTACATTTATTTCAAAGTTATGAGGAATCATAGATTTTTTAGGTGCGCCTGGCGGCCATTTTGGATTTTTGCTTCCTGTGACTTTAGGTCTAACTTTTTAAAAGTCTACCCTGGTTATTTTCATAGCCACATGACCCCAGTACATGGATGTGAAGTCAAACGCTCCGCCTTCATTGTATACGTGGTCCTGTGACAGAAGTAATCTGAAAATCTCAGTAATCACAACAATATAGGCGTGTGACATATCAATGTGATGGTAATTTAATTACAAGCGCGAAAAAATTTATTTCTTAAATGTCGCTAGCGGCGGAACCAGAAGTTAGAGGCCAATGGACCCTTTGACCCCAAGGAAATATTTATCATTATTACTAGTGAAAATCGCAATAATCACAACAATATAGGCGTGTGAGTATATCAATCTGACGGTGATTTAACCACGAACCCGAAAATATGAATTTTTAAGTGTCGCTAGCTTTGGAACCTGAAGTTGGAGGTCAATGAACCCTTTGACCCCAAGGCAATTTGTTATCGTTATTACTCGTGAAAATCACAATAATCACATCAATATAGGCATGTGACATATCAATATGACGGTAATTTAACCACGAAAGCAAAAATAAAAATTCTTATGTGTCGTTAATTTCGAGCCGGAAGTTGGAGATTAATGAACCGTTTGACCCCAAGGTCATTTTTTATTACATTTACTATCTGAAAATCGCTATAATCACAACAATATCACAACAATATAGGCGTGTGACAACAATATAGGCGTGTGACATCAATATGACGGTAATCACGAATTCGAAAATATAAATTTCAGAATAAAACAATCTACAATAAATTGTTATGTGTAATTTAATAAAAATAAAGCATGTCGGTGAATCTGATAAATTACCTTGCCCGATGATACTTGGAAATTTTGCACATGGTCGGGCGAGCCCTCCAGATATACTAATAAAATTATTTGAAAGTCTTAGATCTGATGACGGTGCTAATCATAGACAAGTCAACTCAGCAACAGCAACTCACCGTAAAGCTATGTCGGCAGCACGTGACGACATGTACGATGTTACTAATGGCAGGCTTAAACCATCAAAACATTAGTTTTATGCCTTTAAATGGCATTTAAAAACCAATCACAGCCAATTTAAAAGTCATCTCAGCCAAAACAAAAGTGATCCTGGACACTGAAAAAGTGATCACAGCCACTTTAAAAGTTATCTCAGCCAATAAAAAAGTTATCTTGGCCACTGAAGAAGTGATCTCAGCCACTTTAAAAGTTATCTCAGCCAATAAAAACGTTATCTTGGCCACTGAAAAAGTGATAATTCCCACTATGAAAGTCATCCCAGCCAAAGAAGTGATCACAGCTAATTTAAAAGTTATCTCAGCCAAAACAAAAGTGATCTTGGACACTGAAAAAGTGATCACAGCCACTTTAAAAGTTATCTCAGCCAAAACAAAAGTGACCTTTGACACTGAAAAAGTGATCACAGCCACATTAAAAGTTATCTCGGCCAATAAAAAAGTTATCTTGGCCACTGAAGAAGTGATTTCAGCCACTACAAAAGTGATCATGGCCACCGAAGAAGTGATCACAGCAAACTCCAGATATACTAATAAAATTCTTCGAAAGTCTTCAATCTGATGATGGTGCTAATCATAGACAAGTCACAACAACAACTCTCCGTAAAATTATGTCGGCAGCAAGTGACGTCATGTACGCTGGTACTAATGGCAGGCTTAAACCATCAAAACATTTATGACTTTGAATGACATTTAAAAGCCAATCACAGTCAATTTAAAGGTATCTCAGCCAAAACAAAAGTGATCGTGGCCACTGAAAAAGTCATCACAGCAACTTTAAAAGTTATCAGTCACTACAAAAGTGATCCTAACCACTGAAGGAGTGATCACAGCCACTTTCAAAGTTATCTCAGCCAATAAAAAGTGATCTTGGCCACTGAAGAAGTGACCACAGTTATTTCCGTCGTTCTGCTATAAAGTGTCATATGTTCGTCTATAGACGCGCATTATCTTCTTATACATAGTAAGAAAATTTTCAGGAGTTAACTAAGGTAAAATGACAACATACAAAATTGGGACATTCTTTAATTATATTTCAAAAAAAAGAATCTAGTTTTCGTCTTCAAATAAAGCTCAGCATCATTAGGGGCACCTAGTACTGCTTAGACCAAAAACAAAAATGTTTTGTTAGAATCAAAAGTTACTGGTAAATATCATATCTTGTCACTGAAAACGGAAGTGGCACAAAAATTCTGGTACAGCACTTTTCTCATTTTTTTATATTACTAGTATTATTAAAAAATGTTTTTATGTATGAGCTCTAACACATAAGATATACAAATAAAGGAAATGTGGGATTGAAAATGTATTAATTCCATAAATTAAAAAATACATTCACAGGTCTGGGGCAAATAATTATATGTTTCAACAAAATTACCAGCTGTCCCGGGCTTGTAGAGTCTCTAATTAGAAGAAGACACACTTTATATAAAATAAATCCTTATTCTATCTCATGTTAAAATTTTCCTGAAATTTTAAGTATTTGGAAAATTAATAAATTATTGGAGCAATTTGGGCTTAAACATTGTTGTAAATTGTACCATGTGTGTTGACTTCAAATTTAATGTACAGTGAAATTACATGAAGCATAATAATCATGTTATTTATAGGTCACGTACAGTCGGCTAGGTGACTAAAAAGTTTTTTACCAATTAACATGATTTATAACATTTCAAATTGAAATAAAATGTGTTCAAATATCTTCAGAAATCCTCTAACAAAATACATGAAATATGTATAATACATAGGTTTCACATGCAATGTACCAATAACACTTGTGACTAAATACAAACTAACAGTTTATATAATATACAACACCACCCTGAACACAGTTTTGAAAAACATGACTATCAGTATGTATGTACATTAATGCGGCATACTTTCACTCGGAGTGAATTTCCTAGAGGTGAGGAACATGGTCAATGTGAGGAAAATGAATGCAAAAGGGTGGACAATCAAACAATATAACAAGATTAAATGACTGATAAAAATACTTGGGCGCTGCACTTGCTTTCCCGAACAAAACTTTAGGACCCGGGCTGATTTACTGATGCTCAGAGCCGGTTACACCAGACGTAAGTAATGGTATTCACAGAATTATAGAGCCGACTTGAGGCTTGCTTTGGTAAAATACAGAGCCAACCCACCTTGACTTGGTAGTTACAGAAAAAATATTTCCCGCGACACATAGATCAAATTAGATGTTCCTTACTAATTTGAGATTTTATACAAAATTCCCATTAAGAAGGTCGTTGTTCGGAAATATAATTATTCGGACGGCAAAAACACCGTTCCTGTTCAGTTTATTACGTAACACAAATATTACAAAGTTGTTGTTGTGACAACCCTTGTCAGGGTTTATTTGTGCCTTTGCATTGGTCTATCATGTTTATTCATCAAGAGCCATAGATTTTTCTGTGTCTGAATGAAATCTACTTGTTACACTCATATAAACCGGTATGGTTTTGGAGCAAAATACATTTGTATTGACAAAAATAACTGATGTGGACATTAACCACCCATTTAACAGAGAATCACTGATATATTGTTCCCTATATATGTAACTGATCTAAAAATCAGGGTAAAAAATCTTGGTTTATAATCTGATATAAACTTCGAAGAATTATCCTCCGATTTTGCGATAATTATACACCCCCTGGTCACAGAAGCTGTTCATATCCTGCATTATTAGCATACATACCGGTACTGCTATCTCTGTCGTATGGTATGGTATCGTTTATTTGACTGACATGTACATTAATCACACATGACATATTTAATCAAGAAAATACGAAAGTATCCAGCCTTCTGGCTTATAAGTCAGTTTAAGTTATCATTAAAAAATTACGTATACTGTTATAAGTGATGTGAGCGATTACTCTCCAAATAAAAATTATTGACGTGTCTTCCATGCTTTTTCTAAATAAGCAGCAATAAATTTAAATTGTATGCTCTTAATAATTAAAAAAAAAATTGTACATCAATATCGGGGGTGAAGTTATGTTGGGAGTATAAAACAGTTGTTAAATCAGCATATCTGACGCATTCACATACAAAATGAAATTCATTTCTACAACATTATTATCGCAACATTTACACAGTCCATTTTCAACGGGTATATTTATAAATCTTCCTACTTCAATCTCAAGTGGCAGTATACCAAATCGTAATTGAGCTAATAGTGATCGTTTATGTCTGGAAAAAAAAATATTTCTCATGTATTCTTCTGTCTGTAAAACACTTTTCAATGTTACATATGTTCTCTATTTTGGTTTGGATAATATATCGGTTTTCCATTTCTCATTCATTTTCTGGGTCAAAAGGTTGCGTGCTCCATTGATATTTAATGCTTCAAGAGTTTAAAATTAATTTAATTTATTTATAGACAGAAGGATACTTTTCATGTCAGAAGACCAATTTTTTACACATATTTATTTGTGCCACAATGCAATTTTCTTTGTTAACCTTGTGTGATCCATTCGAATCAACCTCTTCTAAAATCTAATTTTACATAAATACCGTCTATACCTTGGTGTTATCCAATTCACTTCTCTTTGTACCAGGTACTCATATACAAAGGAAGCATGTGAGGGTGCCTTGCCCACGGACACGGACAGCGAAACAATTGCCCTACATTGACAGAAACATTATATTTATCATGTTTATCTAAACAAAACTGCATCAGGCGGGGTTTGAACCACAACTACAAAAATGCAAAGTGCCACGCTCTAACCGTTGCGCAACGTCCCTCTCTATGTACATTAAGATACGTAGTTGAACATTTAAATAATTATTCTCGAACTAGTAGAAATAAGGATGATTTTTATGAGGATAAAAAAATGTCTGCGGTCGACACAATATTTCTTACATAATCTCTAGCAGAGCTTAAAATCTCATTAGCTGTCATCATTATTTTTTGCAGTGATGTTGTAACATGTGAGGATTATCTCTTGATACCTATACAATTAAATTAGGCAGTATTGCAGATATTTTTGTCAATAGGACAATTAGTTAGAAATAATTACGAATAACCGACCAGAACAGAAAAATGTATTAGCTTTGACCTATATAAGGAAGTGTGTATAAAACAAAACTTAGTTCATAGAAAAAATATATATTTGTGCAAAATTGTTAAATATGATTAAAATGTAATCTGCAAGTTTTGTTAAAATTTATGTATTAGATGTTAATTTATTTATGAAATGCTACCTGTGTCAGAAACGAAAGGACATTTAAAAAAAATATTATTCGTCTCTCAATAAATTCACGTTACAAGAGTAGCAATATCTTCGAAGTCGGGGAATATTCGCATAACATCATTTTTCAATTGTTAATTTGGTTTTACATGAACTGAATTTACACACATATATGGCTAAATATAAATTTTACAAAGAATTTTCAAACACAAATTTCAATCAACTGTCCTGTAAGGTATACTTCACATAAAGCTCAAACGAGGTTTGTCTAATAAATTGCATGTAGTCCACACATATGAAATACCGACCCTATTTACAATTACTGTCACGTTCTGTAAGCACCTTTAATCATTACAATTTTAACAATGTGATATATTGCATATTTGACTGGATGATTTTCCATATTTTGTGTGTTAAAGTAACAATGGGGAAAATACCAAGAGCTCCGTAAACTATACTCTTGGGTTTGATGTCTTTAAATTTAAAATTAACCTACACAAATTTAGGTTTATCAATGTTTTCTCCATCCCATATCTCATAACTGATCCAACATACTATGTACTATCCCAGATTCCAGCGCTAGTAAAAATAGAGTGGCAAAAACCTGCTGTGTCAGAATTTTTTCGCGTCAATTTTGCTGGTAGAGGACTGGGGGTCTCCATAGAAAATACGGCTATTTGAAAAAAGAAATAACAAAATGGAAGTAACAATACTGCCCTAAAGTTATACATTCTTTTATGCTTTCTCTTGTCATCACTACATGTTTGCTACTGCATAGCAATAATAAAAGTAAGAATAATATTACACTAATCAATGTTAATTGTTGGGCAATGAGAATTATATAGAAATGAAATTAAATTGTTTTTCTGTTTGAGAAAACATACCTTCTTTTTTCAGGAATAGAAGATGGCAAGGACGTGGTCAGAGCAGTCCAAAACATGTAAGTAGTTGTATTTCTGTTTTTGACATCTATGACTAATGAGCGCTATAACAATTGATAGCAAGGATACGTGTATTAAGCTTTTGTTGTTAATATGTAATATTCTAAGCGCCAATAGCTATATATTTAAACCAGCAAACTACACTTTATGTGATAGAAACAGTTGAAAATATATCAGTCCGAGAGCCCGGAGGGTTTTATTTATGTTTTTAGGTCCAAATGTCCGGTCAGTTGTTTCTAAAGGGAAAATATCTCAGGAATTCACATCTGAAACTATATTACAAACCCAAAGGTGGTAGGTTTTTCTAAAGTCGACTTTAAAGTAGGGTAACCTCGAATGAATTTATGATTTTCTAATGGGAAATTAATACCGGACAAATAGGTTTATTTTTCATTTTTATTTACTTACATGCCTATAAATTTGTATTTTTACTCTAATTATGGCCATATAGAGCCAGGAGTTCAAATTTAGCTTAGCACCTTTGCAGACCCAAAGGTGTTATTTGGTCAAAATAACAACTAAATCATTGGTAGTGATCATTTTTTTTTCTTATAATCACATATTGTTTTTTTCACTTGAACCTGTGGATTATTATCAATGGAAGCAGTTTAGTTTCTATAGGAAAAATATGCCAGAACATGCACAAGGTCTAAGCATCACCCCGGTGATCACTGCCACGTTTTATGTCATGAAGCCAGTGGATGAATAAATGGGGTTTTAGGACAACTATGTGCACATATAGGCTACACTGAACCAGGAGAATACCGAGAGGATGGAGAGATTAATGAGATGACACTGCCCATACATATAGGATTTGAAATTCGAGCTTTGGCGGTCTGATGCCGAGCACGCTACATCACGGTCACGGAGGCTCCCCACAAGATTGAATCTTTACGAGTGAGCGGGGAATACATTTCAGTTTCTTTGGAACCTGAATACCAGAGCGATGGACGAACTCGCGATCTGCGATTTTTCAGGCAGTCAGATTTAACCATTATACGTACACCAGGGTACAACCTTTGGAGATAGTGATTGTAGAATTGTATATTGCTCATTAGTTTATCCACATAGATTAAATACAACATAGGTATACACATCGTAACGCGTCTGAAACTAAAATTGACGAATAGTGGTTTTTAATATTACTCCGTGTATTCTACTCTTGTACAACGAGCATTAGACAAAACATCACGACAACCTGGAATAAAATAGTAGAAAGCTGAATTTTTCAAGATAGCGGTGAGAATATCATCTCCATGACCACTAAGCACACTTCTGCAAATTCCATCCCGTGGCCATTTTTATTCCGGATTTCAGGATAATTAATAAAATATCAAACTTATCACAATAATTTACTCACGAGAGTCTACACTGTAATTTTGCTGTAAATAGATTTAGTAGTGAATGCTGGAAGTATATAAACTTTGTAACTTGACCAGGGAATTGGAAATGACAGCCAATAAAGCTAAAAACGTACTATTAAAAACCTGAACAGTGGCTTGGATGAAGCGACGAAAACCATTTTTCCTTTTTTTATGCAAAGGTCCAGTCATTTTCAAAATAATAAACATGTTGGTCAAGTTAATTCATAAAGCAATACCAACACCAACAATACCAACACCAAAGAAATCATCATTAGCAATATGTGTTGTAATAACTAAAATAATATCACATTTAATAAAGTTGAACAGTATTAATTTAACCTGCGTCATATTCATCTTATATTCTACCCCAATCTACCGACCCTGCCTTATAGCAGTCACAGGCCTTTCCACAACCTGTTTTCAGCCACAATATACCTTTTTGAGAACTTTCTGGCATTAAAAACCTATCGGTCGCGATTGGCACAAACATCCCTTGCCTTTGTTACCACCCCCACTTTGTTGGTGAAATGTAATTCCTTTGTCAGCTAAGACTTGACTAGAGATACTTTATGGACATATCGAATTACATATTTCATCGATGCTTGGTTTTAGCTGTTCCCCCGAGTTTTTGAAGTGATATTTCTTGTGGCTTTTTTAATTTCTCTTGTAGAGTAAGCTTATATTGGGTTCTAATCAAAGGTCTATGTCTATTTCGAGCACACACAATATCAAATGATCTCTTCTTTTTTGCGCTTCGTTGATGTTCAACTCATACACAGAGATAAATCTTCACAGTAATTATATAATTATAGTGTATTGTGAAAACTCTAAAGTTTAAAGTTTATCATCTGGCTTGAAAACTAGGATCATAAGACAAAAAAACTTTTTTATGTTGACTTTATAAATAATTGAAAGCTATCTAAATCACAGCTATATATATGTTAGTCTTATTGTTTTGAGATATTTCTTTTTGTGTAAAGCGACCTTTAGTTTTTGTTCCAAATCCTGTATTTTGATTATGTATATACCACATATTCATCTCTAGCTGTTACTACTTTAGGAATGTTAATATTTTATCACAAATATGCACATCATTCAACCTACAAGAATTGCAACGCGAATGCTGATCGGGTAATGGCATATTAAATTGCTATAGACAATCCACAAACACAGTGTTTGCCCTCAACAATCAACAGTTGGATTCAACTGGGATAAACTACAAGTGGTAGTCATAGAAATATATCTCGGCCAGGGTCATTTTTCTTCCGTCCTATCTGTAAATCACCATTGTCTACATCTAGCTTTGTTATATACCTGTATTGTGGGATGTTAAACCCATACATAATTTGTAAATTTTGTAAATAAGAATGCTAATACTGAAAATGAAAAAAATAATAATATGTCATAATCTTACAATGCAAGGCAGCAGCTCTGCCGTTTCAAATAGTGTCAGCCATATATCTTTTCTGTATAATATATCACGCCATAATGTACCTAAGTCCAAATTTTTATTACAATTTGACACGCCTGCTGACCATGTTGTCGCTGTATCAGCCTGTCTAAATCAATCACTGACGCTAAGAAACAATGTACATTTAGGTAACATACCACGAGAGGATATAATATCTGGGATTGATCTTCTCTGCACCGAGTGATTTTGCCTATGTTTATTCACATAATAATAAAATGTTATTTTCCAATTGCATGTACATGTACCCTGAGTACAAAAATAAATATACTATTATTGTTAAATTGATAAATTGCATAGGTGAATCTGCTAAATTGCATAGCTTCAGAGCATACCACACTAATTTATTAAAACAGCAATGGCAAGGGAATGACCACTCACTGACATAGTAGTGAAGAGAACGAATGCTTGTGTCGATCGAGCCTGAAAGGTCTGTCCCACCACAAAAAGTTCTGATAACGGTATCTTGTGACAGGAAAGCAGGTTTTGGAAAATCATGTTGCTACTATAACGCAGGTCCAGAGTGCACCATCTTGTCTCCTGGTTGTAGTAATTTCAACTATATTTTGAGAACCTGCTCAATAGAACTCCCTCACGTGGTGTATCCACACAATTAAGCAGCAGTCCTGTATATCTTCTTTGGTGCATAATATTAACAAAAAATTGTATGTTTGTATTAAAACATATAACTTATATCACTTTCCCATCATTATATTGCATGCTAAACCAATAGTCTGTGTAACCTAATAAAAATCTGATCTATTTTCGAATAGAACATAAATGCTGGAATACATTTGTTAGAATTAAGGATTTTTGTTAGTGTCTTATTTTTCTTTTTTAAATTACCTGGGCCATTGTTTTGAATTTAGAATATGACATAGGTTCAGGTTGTATCGAGCTTGAAATAGGATAATGATAAAAATCGTAGTTTTTATCAATTTTTTGCTACGTCATTGGCGAACATTTTGGTTTTAACAGTACATTTTTGCATTTATTGACCGCCATTTGAATGTTTCGACCGCCACAACGATGATTATTTACTTGTATTAGATTAGGCATTCACTCTGTTTAGATCCAAATTATAATAGTCACTCTTTTGAGCAATTGGTTATGATAATTTTGACCATTTTAAAATATATAGCAACCTGTCATTCCATTTTTGCATTCAATGACGGCCATTTTGAATTTACTTCAGTTCATTCACCACCACACATAGTTTATGTTATATTCAGCTGTCACTATTACATTGATTTAGATCAAAGAAATAACAGTCACGCTTGTGAGTAAAATTAGCTATGAGGATTTTGATAATTTAACAAATATAACAATAAGTGGCGGTGGCACTTAAAATGCTCATTATAAATGTTTATTTCCATGTTCTATTCTACACAAGTTCATGTATGAACGTAAAGTAACTATCAACTTACAATTATCACACCAACCATAACCCGCATTATTATTATCATTATAATAGTGATTGAACTCACAATGAGCGACCAATCAGAATATAAGAGTAACTGTACCGGTACTTTTAATTTTGTGTGCATTTTTTTATCTTCAGTGTGCAACTGCATACTCATCGCCGCCTGGCTAGGATTACCAGTCGCTTGTATTGTCCTTGGTGAGTCAGAATTATTTGAACCATTTTAAATGTCTGTATTTTTTTGCCCAGGGTATTTATAATATTAATCCGTATGTGATACCTTTTTTGTTTAATTGGTAAACTGTTAGCCTATGTCCTAATCTTTAACACAGAGTCTATTAATATTATTGATTTATACGTAATAACAAAACAATATTCACCATTCTTCAGTAGATGTAAAAGGGCGACAAAACATAAAACCCTACAGCCGGTACTTGGAGGCGCTAGGGCAGAAAACAACAGATCGAATAGAAGAGTTTTATTAGTTTTCGGAAAGTCATGGTTTCAGCAGTCTTGATTGCAGAAGGAAGAAAACCCTATAGTGTGAGTGCAGCAAGATAGAAGGCCATTCATCCAGTACTCGTTTTGAGGCCTCAGCCAAAATTTTGGCGGATGCCTATTGTCGTCAGCAGGCGCGTCCGGCCGTCCGCCTGTCCGTCCGTCCGTCTGTCCGCCACTTTTAATACTATAACTTGTTTCGCGTAAGTGGAATGCACATTAAACTTCACATACAGGTTGACTAATCTCGTATTTGACCTTTCTGTGACCCCTATGACCTTGACATTTTTCCGATCGCCAAATTTTCTCGTTAACAGGATTCACTCAACATGTTTTTATGTATCGCTCTAAAATTTATACCATATATCCATTTCACTAATAGCTCAAATTATTTTGAAATTGGGCAAAATTCAGACAGAAACTAGGTCATTGCGGCCAAAATGGCAGATTATCGGCCATTATTTTTGTAATATGCGTAATTTCTGGAAAACCGGACCAGATAACTAGACCATTACTATAAAACATGTAGAGCAAAGTGTGCAAATGTGCAGTTTCAGGTAGAGATATACCATGAAAAATTTCAACTTGATCAAATTAAAAATGGCCGACCTGCGTCTAATTCCGATTGACCAATGTTCTCGTTAACACGATATACTCAACATTCTTTAATGTATTGCTGTAAAATTTATACCATAATATGGTATAAATTTATTATTTATATTAAATATAAATTATAATATGCATTTCACTAATATATCGGATGAGTTCGAAATTAGGCATTATTTGGACAGAAACTAGGTCATGGCGGCCAAAATGGCCGGTTATCGGCCATTATTTTGCGTAATATCTAGAAAACCAGACCAGATAGCTAGATCATTACTATTGAGCAAAATATGCAGTTTCAGATAGGGATATAGGTCTACCATGAAAAAAGTCAACCTAATCAAATTCAAAATGGACGACCTGTGGCCACTTCTCACTTGAATATGCCGGATAGCTAGACCTTACTATTGAACAAAATGTGCGGTTTTGGTACTGAATACTGCAAATAACCAGTTCTCGGATCATTTCAATGATGTTGGTGGGCTATTGTCGAGTGTGCTCTTGTTTCAAATGATTTTCACTTTTAAAGCTGCATAACTGTTTTGTTTATTTCGATTAAAATAACCTAAAACGTCCAAAACGATCATTGCTATTGTTTTAAAGGCCTTATAAATGAATTAAAACTGGGTAAATGTAGCGGAATTGGTTTACCATGCGGTACACCATCAAGTATTATTAAGTAGTGATTCGGTGTGTGTACAATATTCATGTCATAACGGTGAGGTTATGGGCCAATATAATGTTACATTGGCCAGCACGAAACCACCCCCTTAATAGCAAACACATACGCTGAACAGAATCGGCATACCGTTGGGCCAGTACCGCAGACGATGGGCCGACATTAGATCAATGCCTCGTGTTAGCTGAGATACAAAGCCCCCATAACCAGCCGCAGATCTAGATGGTGGATACTGGGTCAAATCGGTTACAGTAAAGTCTGATGTTTTTAAATATTATTTTATTTTACCGCATAGCGCGATGTATATCACTGTATGTGATGATTTCGATAGAATAAAATAAAGTCTGATATTGTCTAGTAGCATTTTGACTATATTTTGAAATGTCCATGAGATACCTAATAAAAAAATCCAAATGTTCTTCAAGAAAATCACGAAAATCTAAAGAGCGAAAACGATGATTTACATCACTGAATTTGATGTCAATTCCGAGTACAATTTCTCACAGTCTGGGGAGAGCGTCTTAATGGCGGGCCAAAGGCTCTGATGCTGGCCCACACTTAAAAGCACCTTACCGAAATAGAGTTTTATTTTTCAAGTGAGCGACATTCTCCATACCGGTACCGATATTAAACATAACATTACATGCAGATATCCTCCATATCACACAAAGTAATAACTTCTAGATATGTCTAACTGATAGGAGACAATACACGTTGTACTGTGAAATGTATCTATGATCACTTAAAAAATAACAATAATTTTAAAAGTCTTCCTCTCTTTTTTCTATGATGACCGTATCTGCCACTTGGTACTTTTAATGTCCTGATTATATAGACAGTATGTCTTACTCCGCTGTGATCAGGCTTGTTTTGGTGGGGCAACAATAAAAAAAAAAAAAACTTAAATCCTTAATAATTCAGTAACCGGAGCAGTAAAATAAATAAATAAAACACCATTCTCCATAGATTAATCGTCTGAATAAAATAAACAAAACAGTTATGCAGCTTTAAGCGATGATTAGAGAGTGAGGCCTATTTCCATCGCCGACGGGCCTTGTTGCACGTGGAATGACAATGTGCTTGGTGCCAGTGGAGCAAAGCTGCTCAGAAGTGACAGCAGACAAAGAGAGATTACTAAGGTATTAGGGTTCGTGAATTGTGAGTACACGAAATGCTATGGTATGTATATTAACGTAAATTTTCTCCTGTAGGACACTGCAAGCCATTGTATTGATTTGAGAACAGGAAGTTCGAGGGGAATTACTGACTACACTAGACAGTTACTTTTATGCACGCTGCAATTTAGCAATGTCAACAATATTACAAAAGAGAATAAGGCTCAGGTCACGAATATGGTAGAAGCAGGATCTGGACATCTGAGAGATATGCTCACGGGAATTTAAATCGTACTTCTTAGATCTGATAATAATAAGATTTGTTCAATTTCGGTTTACCCTTGACCACCCACATGGAAACACTTTGTAAACACACTTGAATTGTTTCAAAGAAAACAGATCTTTCGGGTTAGATAACGATATATATATATGTGTGACGTCAGGATAGAGATCGATGGTGACTAACGTCGTTATTTTCTATAATTCGACTAAGAGATGAGGTGTGAAAAGCAAATGCCCGAGGCTAAAGTTGGACAGCGTGTGAAATCCCAACAGGGTCAGAAGAAACATGCTGTATATTACCGCTTTAGCTGCCATCATCAATCCAATGACCTTCACACAACAATATAGTGGGGAAAATGTTCATGTTTTTTATTTTATTTCTATTTTAATCGTTTATGAACTGTGACGTGTTACAGGAGCCATATACTATGACGATTGTCCAGCTGAACCAAAGTTGCCTCTTTTCCTTATTGTCTTCGGATGTGTTTCTCTCCTCGAAGCACTGCTGCTGCTATTTATGCAACTATGGTGAACTATTTTCTTACTTTATCTCAAAAGTTTACTTTACGCATCTTACCTCATGGGTCATTGTCATGGTATCCGCAGGCCCTCGCTCCCACACCCACCTCTCCCAATGTCAAAATAAAATCTACTCAGTGTAAATGAACGCCTAACGTGAAATTGGAACTTATGAATTTATGACTTATCCAGGATTTATGATATAACGCCTGCATCCACTTGAATTCAAACTCTGCGGTAACATTCATTTGAGCAAAATATTTCGATATTTTACTGAGATTTGTAATTGTTCTATGTTTCTGTATGAACGTGCAATTTCGGAATGAGAGGAGTGTTTGGTGATTACGATAGCTCAAGTGTAACGATTCCGAAACTATCACGTGTCATTATTTCAACATCTTTACTCATTAAAGCTAACCCTCACAACGCTGAATTATTTTTCTATAAAACATGGAAACCAAAGTGTGTTTTTTCAATTTGAAATCAGCATAAATGTCTCAGTTAGCTCTTTCTGACTTATTTGAATACCTATGTTATGGCTATAGACGTCAGATTATGACGACTCAAGTCGATCCCAGCGCTGTAAGCATGATAAAAAATAAAACGCCTTTATAAAATATATTTCAAACAAGTTATGCAACCTATATTTTAAGTAAGTCAAATTGACCGAAATTAACGTGAGTCTGTATTGAATGTTTAAAAACATTTAACAATTTTATGATTTTAAAATGTGAAAAAGAAAGTAGGCATACATGAACCATATTATATTCAGTCTTTATAATTTTATATGATTATTCTGAATATTTTCAGTGAATTGGAAGATGCTCGAGACGATGAACAGAGTTGTGAAAAATGTGGTAAAGTGTGTATTGTCGTTTTCGCCCTCTTTTTGATCGCTTGGATTGCCGCTGGTTAGTAGAATAATAGTATTTACTTTTAAATATGTATAAATAATGTTGTAAAATGACAGATGAACAGTAACTGCAAACATTATATAAATATTTAAAAACACTTTGTTATCGGGTATTATAGCTACCTAATAATAATTAATCGGTATTTTATATACCTCAATAATTCCCGTCTTTTAGTTAAGATTGAACGAAATAAGACGGAAAACTACCATTCCATTTGGGGGTCACTGGTTAGTAGAATTATAATATTTACAAAAATATGTATAAATAATGTTGTAAAACGGAAACCTACCATATGGGGACGCGACCTCCATCCCCGACCACGGACTATAAATATGTCTAAATTATGGTTATATTCATGTAATTATATTCATTCTGTTTGTAATTAGGTTCAGTATGGGTGTTTGAGATCACCAGTGAGCGTCAATCAGATGACCCGGATACA
Source organism: Flabesymbios commensalis (assembly GCA_964017125.1). Taxonomy (NCBI): domain Eukaryota; kingdom Metazoa; phylum Annelida; class Polychaeta; order Terebellida; family Flabelligeridae; genus Flabesymbios; species Flabesymbios commensalis. The sequence continues at coordinate 4,190 of CAXHKU010000828.1, read as the reverse complement.
GACAACTACTGTCATTCCACTGTCTATATATTTGCTTATTGTCTGCTAATAGTTCTATACGTTATCATAATCATAGCAATTGGTGTAAGCATAGTCTTGTGCATCAAAAAATATAAAAAGCTAAACCAAGTAGAGCAGGAGCCGAATCCGCCCACCTCCACCCCTTAGAGCATAGATAACAATCATTAATTATTATTTACTTGACTATATATAGTAGATGCATATTGTAATAAGTTAATGGGTTTACTTACTCTGACGTCCTGCCCTCGAATTTATATATATTTAAAATATGCAGAAAACGATTTTTTATTTCCATATTATCATGATTATGCACTATTTCCATGACCATAAAATGTGACATTTCGTGTACAAAATAGGATAATGCAAAACATTTTTTACCGCAGTGCTAATGCAAGCTTAATCGGACTATACTAGGATGTATCTTCATCTATAAGACAAACATTCCATAAAATCTATATACTATATAAACAATATACTATGTTTATTTATTTAAATTTTTATTACATTACACTAACGCTAAATACACAATCACAACGGCAGATTTAGCTTGAACCATGATTGTATGCATAGAATAAAGAGACTGAAATCACATGTTGTATCTTGTATAATAAAGAGGCATTATCAGTTGAAAAAAGGATTCTAGAAAATAATGTGGTTGTATCTCTATTATTCCTTAAAATACGAATAGAATATCAATGCAAATGAATAGTACTTATATATTAGAGAAGTAATAAATATTATTTAATTGTATTATATATTTAGAAATGTATATCTGAAACATGTCAGGAGTGTAACATTAACATTAAAATGTTGTTTTGTGTGTAATTATGATATACCTTTAAAAAAAAGCTAAGCTGTTACGATTTTCATCTTCTTTTATACAACCTAGAAAGGGAATACAACGACATTAAAACTATTTTTTTATATCATTTAATATTTAAAATTTAAATGTGAAAAATCTGGAATGTGATAGACCATTTATATAATTATGACCGTACCATTTTAAAAAAAGTAAAAGTGTAGTGTGCTCGCCCTCAAAATTCATGTATGTGTTTAGAGTGTAGTGTAATCTGATTCATCGCACTATATCGTCCAATACCAGTTTGATCTGTATGGGCACAAAGATGAAGGAAAACCCCTTTGATTCATTCAATAATTGATTCATTTATTCAATCATTCATTCATTCATATTTATATATTCATTCATTCATTCATTCATTCATTCATTCATTCATTCATTCATTCATTCATTAAAAAACAAAGTTCATACAGGTTTTCACCTAAGCAAGCCTCACGTCACTGAAAAGGCCCAAGTGTAGTTTTCTACACCCACCCAGTGATATATTACATGGTTACGTGGTGCTATGCTACCAGTCAATATCCGTCATTTACTTGACACTTGGCGCAGTTGCTGAGTATTTCCCACAAACTAACATGTTTTTTTTCCGATTTTATTTGAGTGATACGCCCGCCAAATATTGACTTCGCTGTGGTCTTCGAGTGCTGTCCAGTATCAACATTTCTTATAATAGAGCTACCAAGAAGTAAAGTCATAGAAGCAGGTCGTGTAGATCTATTTCGTGGTGGCGTTAGTGTTGCAGGTGGAGTTGCTTAAAGCTGTTCAATCTTGCGTTCTAGCTTAATATTTTCTTCAACGAGTACGTCACAATGGCCAGTCTTGGATCCCAGCAATTTAACAAGATCCTGATTTGATTTTTCCAAATTCTTTGATCGTACCAAAGAACCCATGTCTTTATATACGTTATCTTGTAGCAGTTGGAGGGCAGCTTGTTGACTGGTGATATCCTGCAACATTTTGTGACATTGATGCAAGGCTCTCTTTATGTGTTTTCTTGTGACATTTCGTGCCTGGAGCCAATAAATTGGATGATTTCTGCTTGACACCATGGTTGGAAACACTATCTGAAGTAGATGTAGATGCAGTTGATTGTATGGGTTCTTTTTGTGGATTATTTTCTGTCTGCTTCTTTGGTCGCCCTCTCTTCTTTGGTGGTGTGTGTTGGGTTTCTGGAGCCACGTTTATATCTGATTCGCATGGTTTGAGTTTCTGCTGTGCAAGGATTCTACTTCTTCGTGTGCTTCTACGTGGTCTAGAGCCACTTCTCTTCTTAGATTTAGCCTGTCTCTGGTCCCCTGGATTGATCTACGAATAGAGCTATTTGACTGGGATTTGTTAACAGATGCGCTGGCAACTTCTGATTCAGGCTCTTCATCTTCCAGCAAGATCAGGAGCTGAGGATCTTGCGATGAAAGTAACCCAAACAGGGAATCACCCAGTTCACTGTCCCAGCGCATGGTGGTGTTGTTGTGCGAGGGTGAAACATTAAGAAGCTCATCAAGTGAATTAGCACTGGTCGCACGTTGAATGGTCTTGTGCCTGGCACGTGCTGACTGATAGAGTCTCTGTTTAATAGCGTTCAATGGGGTCTGAAGTAGAGTTGTCAAACGTCCTTTCCCAGTCATGTTCGCTGTTGTGAGTGTCAGACGGTCGTTGACATAAGCATGCAGCTTCTCAGACAGACGTGTGCATTGAGCGATGATGGTGCCGTCATTCATAGTGAGTCTAGCCATTCCAATCGACTCTTCAACCATCTGGGCGTGGCATGCTTCCCAGTCAAAATTCGCCAGCTCTTCTTTGCTCAACGCATCCAGTACTGACAGGTAGTGCTCATATATAGTGAGAAGTTGTTGACGGTGCTCCTGACTGAGGTCTTGGAAGGGACTGTTTGCCGTCGCCATGATCAGTGTTCACTTGAGCAGTTAATGGTGACAGGGTTGCTGATCACACCTTCTGAAGTGGCAGATGTAGGACACCCCACCTGTGTACAATCTGACTTCTCCGTGGGCGATATTAGGAGTTACGACAAAAAGATACCCAGAAAATGTCCTTGTGTAAGATATTTCTCACCCAACTGTTCACCGATGTGTAGATATGCACTTATCAAAATCTGGATATATGCGAATGACGATTATCTTAAACTTGTAAAAACTGGCAAAAAATAGCGTGTTGAAAATTCGTTGTGTGCGACTATATTATTCTATATAGTTAGCTTAAATCCTTTTATTCTATTTAGTTAGCTTTATCCCCGTTAACGTTTAGTGTTAACGGGGATAAAGCTACATGAAATATGTACCAGAGATCATATCTATAGTGTTTTCATAAAAGTGAAGCACCAGCAATATATGATGTCTCTAGCCAGCTGCACAATGGTCTCGAATATCACATCAGTATCAACTTTCCGACCATGTTTCGATGGGTGGAAAAAATAGGCCATATATATGTCGGCTGTCTCTGATGATCATGTGATTGGCTATGTCATCACCACCAAAACTGTATGATATATGATAACGTAGTAAGTTTTTATTTAAGTCTCGTCCAATTTTCATTATACAGATCATACATAAATGTCCGAATAATAATTATAGTAGTGACTGGTCACTCAATGTGAGTTAAAAGAAACTGTATTAAAATTATATCAACTCGAAAGGATATGCATAGCCTACACTAATTGTGTATGGTAAAAACTGATTATGATGCCATCCCAGCAAACACAAGACACCCAATTCTGGGTCAATGCCGGCCCACCGTCTACGATGCTGGCTAACTTCGAACCAGCGCTGGCCCAGTGTCCCGTGTTTTCTGGGATGATAGTTGTGATAATAATGAGGTGATAGAAATGAAATGCAATAGATGATTATAATGCACAGTAAAAACTTATCAGCTCGCTCAATTTATCATCAATCTACTATGACGATTAGCCTCCGTGACCGAGAGGTAGCGTGCTCGGCCTCAGACCGCCAGGACTCGAATTTCGAATCTTGTGTCTGGAGGACAGTGTCATCTCAATCATCTCACCATCCTCAGGAGTTTCTCCTGGCCCAGTTTAGCCTATATGTGCACAAAAGTGGCCTAAAGCCCGATTCATTTCATTTTTTACTATGACGATAATATTGTGAAATGTGTTGGTAGTTACCCAGCGAATAAGACATCGATTCAATGCCCGCTCAATGCCGTCCCACAAGAATACCGGTCAACTCGTACCCATGTCAACTTGTACCCATGTCAACTCGCACCCATGTCAACTCGTACCCATGTCAGCTCGTACCACCGATAGATGTCAACTCGTACCACAAGTGATGTCAACTCG
>CAXHKU010000827.1:0-75000 GCA_964017125.1 Flabesymbios commensalis | reverse complement strand
CCCTAACCCTAACCCTAACCCTAACCCTAACCCTAACCCTAACCCTAACCCTAACCCTAACCCTAACCCTAACCCTAACCCTAACCCTAACCCTAACCCTAACCCTAACCCTAACCCTAACCCTAACCCTAACCCTAACCCTAACCCTAACCCTAACCCTAACCCTAACCCTAACCCTAACCCTAACCCTAACCCTAACCCTAACCCTAACCCTAACCCTAACCCTAACCCTAACCCTAACCCTAACCCTAACCCTAACCCTAACCCTAACCCTAACCCTAACCCTAACCCTAACCCTAACCCTAACCCTAACCCTAACCCTAACCCTAACCCTAACCCTAACCCTAACCCTAACCCTAACCCTAACCCTAACCCTAACCCTAACCCTAACCCTAACCCTAACCCTAACCCTAACCCTAACCCTAACCCTAACCCTAACCCTAACCCTAACCCTAACCCTAACCCTAACCCTAACCCTAACCCTAACCCTAACCCTAACCCTAACCCTAACCCTAACCCTAACCCTAACCCTAACCCTAACCCTAACCCTAACCCTAACCCTAACCCTAACCCTAACCCTAACCCTAACCCTAACCCTAACCCTAACCCTAACCCTAACCCTAACCCTAACCCTAACCCTAACCCTAACCCTAACCTAACCCTAACCCTAACCCTAACCCTAACCCTAACCCTTTTTCAATACTACAGCCTTTTCTGTGTTTATTTCAGATTATGACCTGGGGATCACAGACCATGCGCTCAGTGACCGTGACTGGCTTGGGGTATAAAAGTAAAGGGTACAGTGTACACAAACATTCTCTTTGCCAGTCACTTCGGAGCTCTTGGCCTGAACAGTTGGTAATTTGTATTTTTTCAGATACCTCCCTGACGAAGGGCCAATAGGTCTGAAACCGGTAGGAGGATTTTGTACAGGGAGTGGGAACTTATTTATAGGTTCCCACATCCCTTTTGCATTTTGTCAATTCATTCTCTTATTTTTAGGAACTTTATTTCAGCCCTCCGGGGAGCGGAGAAACAGACCTGCAGGTTAGTGACTCCCCTGATCTACTGTTCTTACTGTGTTTTTGTGTTGGAATTTTTTCGGCACTTTTCAGAGCTATATACCATTTGCCTTCCGCTTGCATAGGAGCAAGTACGCTTACAGGCTGCAGGATCTACGGTCACTATAGCATTTTACAATCTCAGATTGAGACCATCCTGACTCATTTGAGTGGAGCAGGCAAAACGTGAGTACGTTTTACTTAAAGTTATAGCAAAAATATCATACCCAATCTTTTGATTCGGTATGATATCGTTGTATATGACTTTTTCTAAATTAATGTTTTAGAGCGATCCCATCCTAAGCCAAATTACTTAGGCCTTTAGAACAAAATTCTCTCTCCAGCTCCATTTGCGTGGTTCTACTAAATTATCTATTGCCCGAGTTTACTAAATAGACTAAATTAAAATACCCTTCTTGAAAATTGACTCTTAAAAATGGCTGACACGCCTGTTCTCACTCCCTTCCAAATTTGCACTCGTAAGCTGAACCGTGTTCTGCGGTGTCAGTATTTGGCTTCCTGCTGGGAGGATTCCCGTTCCCTCCCCCCAGCTATTCAGAAAACGATCTCGACCCTTGAGGATAAAATTAAATTAGAGGGGCCAACGGCCCAGTTGAGTCGAGATCTACGCGAAGCGGCCCGGAATTGGGGTTCCGCTATTAAGTCAATCAGCCATACCCACTTGAGGAGTAGGGTTGATGAGTTGGCAGGTCAGTTAGTGCCTTACCTAGCCAAACTCACCACGAAAGAATTCGGTCAGAGCTCTGTACTGGCCATCTCGTGGGCTAGGCGACGCTACGGAAAGCGTCTGGGTGGGAATATCATTTCAAACTTCCAGGAATACAGTTCTGTTTTTGTTGGGCATCTGAGTGATGCCCCGTCTAGGAAGACCGCTCCACCGAAGGAGGGGCCTTCCGTTTCACAGACGGGCACCACCACTACAATTCAACCCCTAAATTCAACCTCTACCCAGGCTTCGCCCCAGCCTGGGAGCAGTGATAGGACCGGGGATGAGGCAGTATCCCAGGAGTGGGAGGCCCAGCGTCGCCCCGCTCAGGGGGTGACCGGGACTGTTGACACGTCTCCTATCGCTGTTTCAAATTCTTTTGGTGCGTTGTCGGATCTTCCTTCGACCCCAATCCACTCTAGGAATCTAAACTGTACATTCACTTCTACCCCCCAAAGTCAGAAGCGAAAAAGACATACGCAACCAGGACGGAAAATCACTAGGAGGAGGTTAGATCCATCTGGGGGGTCGGATTCGGATTCCACGGAGGCTGGTGAGACAGCCACCATGGTCTCTCCGGCCCGCTCAGGTGAATTGGATGGTATTCATCCACTTCCTACTGGGGATCCGGACGTGGTTGTCGGCGACACTCAGATGCTGGCTAGCCAGGGCACTGCCGGGGAGGTCTCTCTGCGTGGGGAGAGCCTGTTGAACTCCTCGAGTGAGGGGAGTTCCTCAGGGACCAGTGTAGAGGCCGGGGGTTTGGTCCTTGAACCAACGATGGCTGGGTCACCCCCTGTTACGAGCGAGGACACCACTCGTTCTAAGTCCCCTGTAGAGTCAGGGGACGAGATATCGTTGAACTCGCAGCATTCATCCTCCCCCCCAGCATCTATGGGCAATGGCTCTGCCAACCCAGGATGCCTCTCGGACCCCGGCAGTGCCACATTACCTAGACGGATAATGAGGCGCACCCAGGGTCGGAGACCCGGCACTTACTCCACCGCGGACTTTTGCATGTTTTCTCAACCTTCTCAACGGAGTAGAGCCGCTGGCAGGACTGACCTAAATTTGTCCTTTAAAGGTGAAAATTTGTATCCTGCCGACGTTACGCGTCATGCCGGTAATCTAAGCTCTGAACGTAAAATCGCGGCTTGGAAACTGGTTCTTAAACCATCTACCTCAATGGTTTTTCTCGGTGATTCAAATTTGTCAAAGGTTCCGAAAGTTACGAGGGAGGATGTGGAGGTACACAGCTTCCCTGGGGCCAAATGCTGGCATTTGACCAAACTTTTGGAACGTTTTGATGCTTCCAGGTATCCCCAGCTTAAGGATGTAATCATTTCTGTTGGGCTGAATGACTGTCTGAGTGAAACGACCCTTCGGTCCAAGAGAAATGCAAGTTTCCAAGAATGCATGTTGCAGGCGTCGTCTACTTTCCCCGACCAGCGGGTCTTTTTTCAACCCGTTTACGGTACGATAGCCCTAGATTTGACTTTCCTAAAGGGAATTCAAGCCTTTAATGAGCACGCACGCAAGTTTTTAGGGAATCGGCCGGTGGCCCATTACCTAAATAAGCATCATGCTCAGGTTAAGCAGAATGGACAGGATCCAGTCCATTGGAGCCGCGAATCGGCGTTTAAAATCATTGAGCATTCCCTTTCCCTTATCCATCATTTAAACTAAATTCGGGGCAAGACGCCAGAGTTAACCGTAACTCGGCCACCTTCCCCTTTAAATCAAACGGCATTATCAACCTATCCAGTAAAAACCTGGATAAGGGTAGCGTTGGCGTTTTGCAAAAGGGCATTAAGTTCGTCCCCACTCCTCGTACTATAGATAGAGGTGACTTAAAATCAGCAACTGACGGTCTTGCCCGCCGTCTTCGTCTAAATTTCTTTTTTCACGGTCGAAACAGCGCAACACGTGATCCCAATTTTAGGATAAAATCTACTTGGATGCCTCCATCCAACAACCCTTTCCTAGAATGCGAGCTAAAAACTTTAGACTCTGCTATAAAAAACATCCCAGATGCCCTTCCTAAGAGCAATCTGCCGAAAAACGAACGGATCGCCCTTAAAAATTTGGCTAAAAACAAAGACATCATTATTAAACCAGCTGATAAGGGCGCAGCCATCGTAGTAATGGATAAAAAGGACTATATATCTGAGACTGAACGCCAGCTCAACCATCCAATCCATTACAAAACGTTAGATCAGCCTGTTTTTCCTCAGGCTATTACGAAAATCAATGAAATTTTCCGAGAGCTGAAAGATCTAAAATTTATCGACAAAGGCCAATTCGACTTTCTCGCTTGTCTGTCTGATCCGACACCTAGGAGAATGTATCTTCTCCCTAAAATTCATAAGGAAAAAAACAAGTGGCCCCCCCCGGGTCGCTTACCGCCAGGCAGACCGATCATTTCCGACTGCGGAAGCGAAAGTTGCGCCTCAGCGGAGTATATTGATCACTTCTTGGCACCGTTGGCAACACGTCATCCATCCTTTTTAAAAGACACCACACATTTCCTTGATGAAATAAAAAAAACAAAAATTCACCCTGACGCTTTTATCGCCACTATTGATGTGGACAGTCTGTATACTAATATTGACAATGTCACAGGTATACAATCTGTAGCAAAAGCTTTTGACAGATATCCGGACCCTAAAAGGCCGGACAAACAAATTTTAGATTTACTCAAAATTAATTTGGAGTACAATGATTTTGAATTCAATGGCAAATGGTATCTACAAACGTGGGGTACTGCCATGGGCAAAAAATTTGCACCAAATTATGCCAACCTCTTTTTGGCAGATTGGGAAAGGGAGGTCTTGGAAAAGGCACCCCTTAAACCCAAATTCTACAGGAGATTTCTGGATGATATTTTCATGATTTGGGAACACTCGGAGGAATCTTTCCACGAGTTTGTAAATTTATTAAATACACATCATCCATCAATCACTGTTAAAGCAGAATTGGACAAACAATCCATAAATTTCTTAGATACCACTGTGTTTAAAGGGAACAGATTTAATAGTGATGGCATACTAGACACGAAAGTGTACTTCAAACCAACAGATACGTTGGAATTGCTACATAAAAATTCTTACCACCCTCCACACACCTTTTCTGGGATTATCAAATCCCAAATTCTGAGATATCAGAGGATTTGTAATAATCAAAGGGACATAGATGACGCTTGCCGACGGTTATTTTATGCGCTTAAACCACGTGGTTATTCCGATCGATTCCTACGCACGATCAAAAACAAAGTCTTAGGTTCGGATCAGACTTTGATGCTAGGGTGCTCCAATAGATGTAATGGACCAAAATGTAAACTATGTAAAAACAACATAGTTGTTCAATCAGCCACCCTTCCAGGGGGTCCTGGAAATTTGAACACTGAATTCAAACTTTCAACGCAACAAGATTGCAACTCCCCTAACGGTATTTATGGCATTCAATGCGAGAAATGCCATAAAATTTACATTGGGGAAACTGGGATGAGTTTTAGAGATCGAATTAACGTACATTTATCAAATGTACGTTTGAACAAACCCACCCCAGTAGGAATTCATTTTAATGGCAGTGAATGCCATATTGAACACCTAAAGGTATATTTCCTTGAAACTTTGCCAGTTTCCTCTGACAAAGACGTAGACAAGGTTAAACGCCTTGACCTAGAACGTAAATGGCAGATAAAGGTAAGATCGATGACACCAACTGGGATGAATACGGTTCCATCCCCTGCCAATAACGGCGTTATCCCTTTTATCATACCGTTCTCCGAAACGGCTAAGAAAGCGGCCTCTTTAGCTAAGGGGACTTTCAACAAAATTAAAATCAAGCACCCTAACATCGTTTTTCAACCTTGTGTTACAGCATACAAAAGGGGCAAGAACTTGCGCGATCTACTTGTTAGAAGTAGACTGGGCAAGGCCTCATACAACATGCCCGGTAACCCAAGGAACAACGGCTCGACAGAATATACCCAGGGTCCTACTTCAGACGGAGAGGATCCTGGATCCTTGTCTCTTCTCATTGAATTAATGGATGAGACAAACACAGAGTAGTTTATTTCACTTCCAATTGGGCTACATGTCCCCTCGGCCAGTGCCTAATCGGAAGTAGAACAGGGTTTTTCTCCATTTTTTTAACCGGAGAAATATCAAAGGTAGGATATTCAGAAACCTCTGGCCCCCCCAGGGGCAGGTTTCGCTCATTTTTTTACTCTTCCTTGGGGTAATTCTTTCGGACTTTTTGCTGAAATTTTGGGTTAAGTATTGCTTAGTATGTGCACACCTGTTGGGAGACCAAGGAAACTCCCCGTGTACGGGCCTACTTAACAAACCTTAAGTCCCTTTCGGGTGACTTTTTATCACCTACCTACCACCACTAAATTCTAAAACACCCTCTAAATTAGAGGAGTGTTTGCCTTTTAGACCTAACTCTAAATTCAATTTCCGCTGAGAGTTATTCAAAGGAGCCACTCAGTGACAATCCTTTACTCTCACGAGTCTATCCTGCCTTCCCTGTTCACTGCTTCCCCTAATCCTACGCCTAACCCTAACCTAACCCTAACCCTAACCCTAACCCTAACCCTAACCCTAACCCTAACCCTAACCCTAAGGAGGATTTTGTACAGGGAGTGGGAACTTATTTATAGGTTCCCACATCCCTTTTGCATTTTGTCAATTCATTCTCTTATTTTTAGGAACTTTATTTCAGCCCTCCGGGGAGCGGAGAAACAGACCTGCAGGTTAGTGACTCCCCTGATCTACTGTTCTTACTGTGTTTTTGTGTTGGAATTTTTTCGGCACTTTTCAGAGCTATATACCATTTGCCTTCCGCTTGCATAGGAGCAAGTACGCTTACAGGCTGCAGGATCTACGGTCACTATAGCATTTTACAATCTCAGATTGAGACCATCCTGACTCATTTGAGTGGAGCAGGCAAAACGTGAGTACGTTTTACTTAAAGTTATAGCAAAAATATCATACCCAATCTTTTGATTCGGTATGATATCGTTGTATATGACTTTTTCTAAATTAATGTTTTAGAGCGATCCCATCCTAAGCCAAATTACTTAGGCCTTTAGAACAAAATTCTCTCTCCAGCTCCATTTGCGTGGTTCTACTAAATTATCTATTGCCTGAGTTTACTAAATAGACTAAATTAAAATACCCTTCTTGAAAATTGACTCTTAAAAATGGCTGACACGCCTGTTCTCACTCCCTTCCAAATTTGCACTCGTAAGCTGAACCGTGTTCTGCGGTGTCAGTATTTGGCTTCCTGCTGGGAGGATTCCCGTTCCCTCCCCCCAGCTATTCAGAAAACGATCTCGACCCTTGAGGATAAAATTAAATTAGAGGGGCCAACGGCCCAGTTGAGTCGAGATCTACGCGAAGCGGCCCGGAATTGGGGTTCCGCTATTAAGTCAATCAGCCATACCCACTTGAGGAGTAGGGTTGATGAGTTGGCAGGTCAGTTAGTGCCTTACCTAGCCAAACTCACCACGAAAGAATTCGGTCAGAGCTCTGTACTGGCCATCTCGTGGGCTAGGCGACGCTACGGAAAGCGTCTGGGTGGGAATATCATTTCAAACTTCCAGGAATACAGTTCTGTTTTTGTTGGGCATCTGAGTGATGCCCCGTCTAGGAAGACCGCTCCACCGAAGGAGGGGCCTTCCGTTTCACAGACGGGCACCACCACTACAATTCAACCCCTAAATTCAACCTCTACCCAGGCTTCGCCCCAGCCTGGGTGCAGTGATAGGACCGGGGATGAGGCAGTATCCCAGGAGTGGGAGGCCCAGCGTCGCCCCGCTCAGGGGGTGACCGGGACTGTTGACACGTCTCCTATCGCTGTTTCAAATTCTTTTGGTGCGTTGTCGGATCTTCCTTCGACCCCTATCCACTCTAGGAATCTAAACTGTACATTTACTTCTACCCCCCAAAGTCAGAAGCGAAAAAGACATACGCAACCAGGACGGAAAATCACTAGGAGGAGGTTAGATCCATCTGGGGGGTCGGATTCGGATTCCACGGAGGCTGGTGAGACAGCCACCATGGTCTCTCCGGCCCGCTCAGGTGAGTTGGATGGTATTCATCCACTTCCTACTGGGGATCCGGACGTGGTTGTCGGCGACACTCAGATGCTGGCTAGCCAGGGCACTGCTGGGGAGGTCTCTCTGCGTGGGGAGAGCCTGTTGAACTCCTCGAGTGAGGGGAGTTCCTCAGGGACCAGTGTAGAGGCCGGGGGTTTGGTCCTTGAACCAACGATGGCTGGGTCACCCCCTGTTACGAGCGAGGACACCACTCGTTCTAAGTCCCCTGTAGAGTCAGGGGACGAGATATCGTTGAACTCGCAGCATTCATCCTCCCCCCCAGCATCTATGGGCAATGGCTCTGCCAACCCAGGATGCCTCTCGGACCCCGGCAGTGCCACATTACCTAGACGGATAATGAGGCGCACCCAGGGTCGGAGACCCGGCACTTACTCCACCGCGGACTTTTGCATGTTTTCTCAACCTTCTCAACGGAGTAAAGCCGCTGGCAGGACTGACCTAAATTTGTCCTTTAAAGGTGAAAATTTGTATCCTGCCGACGTTACGCGTCATGCCGGTAATCTAAGCTCTGAACGTAAAATCGCGGCTTGGAAACTGGTTCTTAAACCATCTACCTCAATGGTTTTTCTCGGTGATTCAAATTTGTCAAAGGTTCCGAAAGTTACGAGGGAGGATGTGGAGGTACACAGCTTCCCTGGGGCCAAATGCTGGCATTTGACCAAACTTTTGGAACGTTTTGATGCTTCCAGGTATCCCCAGCTTAAGGATGTAATCATTTCTGTTGGGCTGAATGACTGTCTGAGTGAAACGACCCTTCGGTCCAAGAGAAATGCAAGTTTCCAAGAATGCATGTTGCAGGCGTCGTCTACTTTCCCCGACCAGCGGGTCTTTTTTCAACCCGTTTACGGTACGATAGCCCTAGATTTGACTTTCCTAAAGGGAATTCAAGCCTTTAATGAGCACGCACGCAAGTTTTTAGGGAATCGGCCGGTGGCCCATTACCTAAATAAGCATCATGCTCAGGTTAAGCAGAATGGACAGGATCCAGTCCATTGGAGCCGCGAATCGGCGTTTAAAATCATTGAGCATTCCCTTTCCCTTATCCATCATTTAAACTAAATTCGGGGCAAGACGCCAGAGTTAACCGTAACTCGGCCACCTTCCCCTTTAAATCAAACGGCATTATCAACCTATCCAGTAAAAACCTGGATAAGGGTAGCGTTGGCGTTTTGCAGAAGGGCATTAAGTTCGTCCCCACTCCTCGTACTATAGATAGAGGTGACTTAAAATCAGCAACTGACGGTCTTGCCCGCCGTCTTCGTCTAAATTTCTTTTTTCACGGTCGAAACAGCGCAACACGTGATCCCAATTTTAGGATAAAATCTACTTGGATGCCTCCATCCAACAACCCTTTCCTAGAATGCGAGCTAAAAACTTTAGACTCTGCTATAAAAAACATCCCAGATGCCCTTCCTAAGAGCAATCTGCCGAAAAACGAACGGATCGCCCTTAAAAATTTGGCTAAAAACAAAGACATCATTATTAAACCAGCTGATAAGGGCGCAGCCATCGTAGTAATGGATAAAAAGGACTATATATCTGAGACTGAACGCCAGCTCAACCATCCAATCCATTACAAAACGTTAGATCAGCCTGTTTTTCCTCAGGCTATTACGAAAATCAATGAAATTTTCCGAGAGCTGAAAGATCTAAAATTTATCGACAAAGGCCAATTCGACTTTCTCGCTTGTCCGTCTGATCCGACACCTAGGAGAATGTATCTTCTCCCTAAAATTCATAAGGAAAAAAACAAGTGGCCCCCCCCGGGTCGCTTACCGCCAGGCAGACCGATCATTTCCGACTGCGGAAGCGAAAGTTGCGCCTCAGCGGAGTATATTGATCACTTCTTGGCACCGTTGGCAACACGTCATCCATCCTTTTTAAAAGACACCACACATTTCCTTGATGAAATAAAAAAAACAAAAATTCACCCTGACGCTTTTATCGCCACTATTGATGTGGACAGTCTGTATACTAATATTGACAATGTCACAGGTATACAATCTGTAGCAAAAGCTTTTGACAGATATCCGGACCCTAAAAGGCCGGACAAACAAATTTTAGATTTACTCAAAATTAATTTGGAGTACAATGATTTTGAATTCAATGGCAAATGGTATCTACAAACGTGGGGTACTGCCATGGGCAAAAAATTTGCACCAAATTATGCCAACCTCTTTTTGGCAGATTGGGAAAGGGAGGTCTTGGAAAAGGCACCCCTTAAACCCAAATTCTACAGGAGATTTCTGGATGATATTTTCATGATTTGGGAACACTCGGAGGAATCTTTCCACGAGTTTGTAAATTTACTAAATACACATCATCCATCAATCACTGTTAAAGCAGAATTGGACAAACAATCCATAAATTTCTTAGATACCACTGTGTTTAAAGGGAACAGATTTAATAGTGATGGCATACTAGACACGAAAGTGTACTTCAAACCAACAGATACGTTGGAATTGCTACATAAAAATTCTTACCACCCTCCACACACCTTTTCTGGGATTATCAAATCCCAAATTCTGAGATATCAGAGGATTTGTAATAATCAAAGGGACATAGATGACGCTTGCCGACGGTTATTTTATGCGCTTAAACCACGTGGTTATTCCGATCGATTCCTACGCACGATCAAAAACAAAGTCTTAGGTTCGGATCAGACTTGGATGCTAGGGTGCTCCAATAGATGTAATGGACCAAAATGTAAACTATGTAAAAACAACATAGTTGTTCAATCAGCCACCCTTCCAGGGGGTCCTGGAAATTTGAACACTGAATTCAAACTTTCAACGCAACAAGATTGCAACTCCCCTAACGGTATTTATGGCATTCAATGCGAGAAATGCCATAAAATTTACATTGGGGAAACTGGGATGAGTTTTAGAGATCGAATTAACGTACATTTATCAAATGTACGTTTGAACAAACCCACCCCAGTAGGAATTCATTTTAATGGCAGTGAATGCCATATTGAACACCTAAAGGTATATTTCCTTGAAACTTTGCCAGTTTCCTCTGACAAAGACGTAGACAAGGTTAAACGCCTTGACCTAGAACGTAAATGGCAGATAAAGGTAAGATCGATGACACCAACTGGGATGAATACGGTTCCATCCCCTGCCAATAACGGCGTTATCCCTTTTGTCATACCGTTCTCCGAAACGGCTAAGAAAGCGGCCTCTTTAGCTAAGGGGACTTTCAACAAAATTAAAATCAAGCACCCTAACATCGTTTTTCAACCTTGTGTTACAGCATACAAAAGGGGCAAGAACTTGCGCAATCTACTTGTTAGAAGTAGACTGGGCAAGGCCTCATACAACATGCCCGGTAACCCGAGAAACAACGGCTCGACAGAATATACCCAGGGTCCTACTTCAGACGGAGAGGATCCTGGATCCTTGTCTCTTCTCATTGAATTAATGGATGAGACAAACACAGAGTAGTTTATTTCACTTCCAATTGGGCTACATGTCCCCTCGGCCAGTGCCTAATCGGAAGTAGAACAGGGTTTTTCTCCATTTTTTTAACCGGAGAAATATCAAAGGTAGGATATTCAGAAACCTCTGGCCCCCCTAGGGGCAGGTTTCGCTCATTTTTTTACTCTTCCTTGGGGTAATTCTTTCGGACTTTTTGCTGAAATTTTGGGTTAAGTATTGCTTAGTATGTGCACACCTGTTGGGAGACCAAGGAAACTCCCCGTGTACGGGCCTACTTAACAAACCTTAAGTCCCTTTCGGGTGACTTTTTATCACCTACCTACCACCACTAAATTCTAAAACACCCTCTAAATTAGAGGAGTGTTTGCCTTTTAGACCTAACTCTAAATTCAATTTCCGCTGAGAGTTATTCAAAGGAGCCACTCAGTGACAATCCTTTACTCTCACGAGTCTATCCTGCCTTCCCTGTTCACTGCTTCCCCTAATCCCACGCCTAACCCAGCCAGAGCCAGACCTATAATCAACTTTGTGGGATTGATGCCTGAAAATTAATTATGTGAAATATACTACTCTATCACTTTTTACACCATAAGGAAACCTTCCTTTACATATGAACTAACTATATATATTCTTTTATAATTGCGCATTTGCTATGTTTTGTTTTCCTAACTCCATCTCATTACAGAACATAGCCGACCGTACATCAGCAACTGTAACAACAAACAAGCCAAGAAGTGATAACAACGAGCAAAGAGAATCAAGTAGGAGCGAGGGTTATAACCAAGATCAGAACTATTTGGTTATCACCTATAATATAATTAAGTCACCTCTATCTCCAAAATTGAAAACACCAACTGGACGGATGCTCGGGCAGGACGGCTCGGTAGGGAGAATCTGAAGGGGTTCTCCCACGAATCTACCCTGCTTGGACTTCCGTCTTAGAATTCAGCATTGCAGGCCTTATTTTTACTTTGGGTAGGTAAATTTATCATTGTTCATGGGTATCCCTCACACTTAAATAAAACTGCGGGGGATGCCCTGCTTTTTTATCTTTAGTTGCCCTATGTGAATCTAAGTCTTGTAATTTTAAAAGGGCATGTAACATACTTTGTACTAAAATGATTGTTCTTCTCTTTTACAGAACCCGAGAACCCAACACTACTTGACTATTACTGGCTGAATCTGAAGGACTCTATTTTTTAGATACTGCTTTACTGAGGGCGGAGCCCTGTAAGGTAGGCAGAACCTACTCTTTTTATGGACCACGGGGAAGGGACGGGGTTTGAACCCGGGTGCCCTGTGCTGCCATGAATGTGACTTGGAGAATTCCACCAAGCCACGGGGACAGCTGATATTCACCTATCCAATTTTTCTAGTCTATAGGAAATTTTATCTCTGACTTTAATTAATAAATTTGAAAATTTAGGGATTCGAACCCGGATCCCTGGTTCTGGGGCACAGCCCTCTAACCACTGGACTACCCAGTTGGCTATGCCTGTTCTGGGTTGATTTTTGATGTTCTTAGGAGATATCCTTTCCTAGATTTTAAATTTTAAATGAAAAAATTCTGGCTTGGAGGGATTCGAACTGGGGTCTGTGAGAAGAGACAACGCCTCTAACCACTAGACCAGCCAGTCGGTTGAATTTCACCCTGTTAATTCTTCTACTGGTATCAGCTACCCTCTCACACCATTATTAAATTAATTTTGGTGAGAAAAATTTATGGTCCAAGAGGGGTTTGAACCGGGGTCTGTGGGGAGAGACAACGCCTCTAACCACTAGACCAGCCAGTCAGTTGTATTTCTGACTGCTTATTCCTAGCCAGATGGAATTCCACCAAAAATATATTTATATTATTTTTATTTTTGGTGATTATTTATTTATTCCTTCATCCTAGACCTTCTAATTCTCAGAAAAATTACTTCTTGGACCACTGGAATTTTCAACTACCTCTGTGGGCTTCTAACTGGGCCCCTTATAGGTTTATTTCATGTCACCAATTAATACATTACAATCCCCACTCACATTTTTCTTTTGGCTCCATAAATTCGTAGGATTTTTTTAGGGCCTTGTAATTTTGGTGTTTTACTCAGCATACCCCTTACAAAATTATAAGAATTGGAACAACAGTCTTAACGGCCTGTTTGCCTCTTATTCTTTATTCCAAAATATTGGTCCAGCTGATTCAATATGCCAAAGTCATGGAGTGCCACCTGGTGAATGGAGGAGAAATGCCCTGAAAAGACAGTTTTTTCCATGGAAAAGCCCACAACTGAGGGTCAAGGCCGCACGTGGGAACAGCATGAAGACCAGAGCCACTGTTTTATTCACCTCAATATATTATTTTCAAACGTTCTTTTGGTTAATTCTGTATTGAATTTCACCAAAATAATGCCTACATATAATTATTTGATCAATATATAATATATACCAGTATTTTATAGGTTGATTACTGATTGTATTTCCGAATTATAAAATTAAACAGAACTAAATTCATTTTAGTCACTCCCAGACCCCTAGGGGTCTGTGTACGAAAGGTTCTGAATGCCAGTGTGTGTACACACACCTTCCAAAACTCAAGGCTGTTTTTTCTAGCCTGAATTCATTTATTCAATCCCCTCTGAAATGATAATCAGAAGGGGTAATGGACTGAAACCAAGTGTATTAACACCAGAATATTGTTGCCCACTAAATTAGGACAATAATATCTAGTTCTAAAACATATTCTCTCGTTGAGTAAATATTTCAAACACAATGGCTATGAGCCTGTGGGATTTAAGGGTCGGGGCACTGTGAAAATGCCCAGTGGAAAGTCAGCCTGACTTCCTAAGCTCTGGGGCCGCTGTAAAATAATGAAAATTATTTTTAAGCACCTTGGATATGACTCTAATGTAAATTTTATCAAATCTCCTTCCCTATTAAGTGTTTGAATTTTATTTATTCTATTATACCAACCCAATTTAAACTTTTTTACACACTTTTTTTCAATACTACAGCCTTTTCTGTGTTTATTTCAGATTGTGACCTGGGGATCACAGACCATGCGCTCAGTGACCGTGACTGGCTTGGGGTATAAAAGTAAAGGGTACAGTGTACACAAACATTCTCTTTGCCAGTCACTTCGGAGCTCTTGGCCTGAACAGTTGGTAATTTGTATTTTTTCAGATACCTCCCTGACGAAGGGCCAATAGGTCTGAAACCGGTAGGAGGATTTTGTACAGGGAGTGGGAACTTATTTATAGGTTCCCACATCCCTTTTGCATTTTGTCAATTCATTCTCTTATTTTTAGGAACTTTATTTCAGCCCTCCGGGGAGCGGAGAAACAGACCTGCAGGTTAGTGACTCCCCTGATCTACTGTTCTTACTGTGTTTTTGTGTTGGAATTTTTTCGGCACTTTTCAGAGCTATATACCATTTGCCTTCCGCTTGCATAGGAGCAAGTACGCTTACAGGCTGCAGGATCTACGGTCACTATAGCATTTTACAATCTCAGATTCAGACCATCCTGACTCATTTGAGTGGAGCAGGCAAAACGTGAGTACGTTTTACTTAAAGTTATAGCAAAAATATCATACCCAATCTTTTGATTCGGTATGATATCGTTGTATATGACTTTTTCTAAATTAATGTTTTAGAGCGATCCCATCCTAAGCCAAATTACTTAGGCCTTTAGAACAAAATTCTCTCTCCAGCTCCATTTGCGTGGTTCTACTAAATTATCTATTGCCCGAGTTTACTAAATAGACTAAATTAAAATACCCTTCTTGAAAATTGACTCTTAAAAATGGCTGACACGCCTGTTCTCACTCCCTTCCAAATTTGCACTCGTAAGCTGAACCGTGTTCTGCGGTGTCAGTATTTGGCTTCCTGCTGGGAGGATTCCCGTTCCCTCCCCCCAGCTATTCAGAAAACGATCTCGACCCTTGAGGATAAAATTAAATTAGAGGGGCCAACGGCCCAGTTGAGTCGAGATCTACGCGAAGCGGCCCGGAATTGGGGTTCCGCTATTAAGTCAATCAGCCATACCCACTTGAGGAGTAGGGTTGATGAGTTGGCAGGTCAGTTAGTGCCTTACCTAGCCAAACTCACCACGAAAGAATTCGGTCAGAGCTCTGTACTGGCCATCTCGTGGGCTAGGCGACGCTACGGAAAGCGTCTGGGTGGGAATATCATTTCAAACTTCCAGGAATACAGTTCTGTTTTTGTTGGGCATCTGAGTGATGCCCCGTCTAGGAAGACCGCTCCACCGAAGGAGGGGCCTTCCGTTTCACAGACGGGCACCACCACTACAATTCAACCCCTAAATTCAACCTCTACCCAGGCTTCGCCCCAGCCTGGGTGCAGTGATAGGACCGGGGATGAGGCAGTATCCCAGGAGTGGGAGGCCCAGCGTCGCCCCGCTCAGGGGGTGACCGGGACTGTTGACACGTCTCCTATCGCTGTTTCAAATTCTTTTGGTGCGTTGTCGGATCTTCCTTCGACCCCAATCCACTCTAGGAATCTAAACTGTACATTTACTTCTACCCCCCAAAGTCAGAAGCGAAAAAGACATACGCAACCAGGACGGAAAATCACTAGGAGGAGGTTAGATCCATCTGGGGGGTCGGATTCGGATTCCACGGAGGCTGGTGAGACAGCCACCATGGTCTCTCCGGCCCGCTCAGGTGAGTTGGATGGTATTCATCCACTTCCTACTGGGGATCCGGACGTGGTTGTCGGCGACACTCAGATGCTGGCTAGCCAGGGCACTGCTGGGGAGGTCTCTCTGCGTGGGGAGAGCCTGTTGAACTCCTCGAGTGAGGGGAGTTCCTCAGGGACCAGTGTAGAGGCCGGGGGTTTGGTCCTTGAACCAACGATGGCTGGGTCACCCCCTGTTACGAGCGAGGACACCACTCGTTCTAAGTCCCCTGTAGAGTCAGAGGACGAGATATCGTTGAACTCGCAGCATTCATCCTCCCCCCCAGCATCTATGGGCAATGGCTCTGCCAACCCAGGATGCCTCTCGGACCCCGGCAGTGCCACATTACCTAGACGGATAATGAGGCGCACCCAGGGTCGGAGACCCGGCACTTACTCCACCGCGGACTTTTGCATGTTTTCTCAACCTTCTCAACGGAGTAAAGCCGCTGGCAGGACTGACCTAAATTTGTCCTTTAAAGGTGAAAATTTGTATCCTGCCGACGTTACGCGTCATGCCGGTAATCTAAGCTCTGAACGTAAAATCGCGGCTTGGAAACTGGTTCTTAAACCATCTACCTCAATGGTTTTTCTCGGTGATTCAAATTTGTCAAAGGTTCCGAAAGTTACGAGGGAGGATGTGGAGGTACACAGCTTCCCTGGGGCCAAATGCTGGCATTTGACCAAACTTTTGGAACGTTTTGATGCTTCCAGGTATCCCCAGCTTAAGGATGTAATCATTTCTGTTGGGCTGAATGACTGTCTGAGTGAAACGACCCTTCGGTCCAAGAGAAATGCAAGTTTCCAAGAATGCATGTTGCAGGCGTCGTCTACTTTCCCCGACCAGCGGGTCTTTTTTCAACCCGTTTACGGTACGATAGCCCTAGATTTGACTTTCCTAAAGGGAATTCAAGCCTTTAATGAGCACGCACGCAAGTTTTTAGGGAATCGGCCGGTGGCCCATTACCTAAATAAGCATCATGCTCAGGTTAAGCAGAATGGACAGGACCCAGTCCATTGGAGCCGCGAATCGGCGTTTAAAATCATTGAGCATTCCCTTTCCCTTATCGCTCATTTAAACTAAATTCGGGGCAAGACGCCAGAGTTAACCGTAACTCGGCCACCTTCCCCTTTAAATCAAACGGCATTATCAACCTATCCAGTAAAAACCTGGATAAGGGTAGCGTTGGCGTTTTGCAAAAGGGCATTAAGTTCGTCCCCACTCCTCGTACTATAGATAGAGGTGACTTACAATCAGCAACTGACGGTCTTGCCCGCCGTCTTCGTCTAAATTTCTTTTTTCACGGTCGAAACAGCGCAACACGTGATCCCAATTTTAGGATAAAATCTACTTGGATGCCTCCATCCAACAACCCTTTCCTAGAATGCGAGCTAAAAACTTTAGACTCTGCTATAAAAAACATCCCAGATGCCCTTCCTAAGAGCAATCTGCCAAAAAACGAACGGATCGCCCTTAAAAATTTAGCTAAAAACAAAGACATCATTATTAAACCAGCTGATAAGGGCGCAGCCATCGTAGTAATGGATAAAAAGGACTATATATCTGAGACTGAACGCCAGCTCAACCATCCAATCCATTACAAAACGTTAGATCAGCCTGTTTTTCCTCAGGCTATTACGAAAATCAATGAAATTTTCCGAGAGCTGGAAGATCTAAAATTTATCGACAAAGGCCAATTCGACTTTCTCGCTTGTCTGTCTGATCCGACACCTAGGAGAATGTATCTTCTCCCTAAAATTCATAAGGAAAAAAACAAGTGGCCCCCCCCGGGTCGCTTACCGCCAGGCAGACCGATCATTTCCGACTGCGGAAGCGAAAGTTGCGCCTCAGCGGAGTATATTGATCACTTCTTGGCACCGTTGGCAACACGTCATCCATCCTTTTTAAAAGACACCACACATTTCCTTGATGAAATAAAAAAAACAAAAATTCACCCTGACGCTTTTATCGCCACTATTGATGTGGACAGTCTGTATACTAATATTGACAATGTCACAGGTATACAATCTGTAGCAAAAGCTTTTGACAGATATCCGGACCCTAAAAGGCCGGACAAACAAATTTTAGATTTACTCAAAATTAATTTGGAGTACAATGATTTTGAATTCAATGGCAAATGGTATCTACAAACGTGGGGTACTGCCATGGGCAAAAAATTTGCACCAAATTATGCCAACCTCTTTTTGGCAGATTGGGAAAGGGAGGTCTTGGAAAAGGCACCCCTTAAACCCAAATTCTACAGGAGATTTCTGGATGATATTTTCATGATTTGGGAACACTCGGAGGAATCTTTCCACGAGTTTGTAAATTTATTAAATACACATCATCCATCAATCACTGTTAAAGCAGAATTGGACAAACAATCCATAAATTTCTTAGATACCACTGTGTTTAAAGGGAACAGATTTAATAGTGATGGCATACTAGACACGAAAGTGTACTTCAAACCAACAGATACGTTGGAATTGCTACATAAAAATTCTTACCACCCTCCACACACCTTTTCTGGGATTATCAAATCCCAAATTCTGAGATATCAGAGGATTTGTAATAATCAAAGGGACATAGATGACGCTTGCCGACGGTTATTTTATGCGCTTAAACCACGTGGTTATTCCGATCGATTCCTACGCACGATCAAAAACAAAGTCTTAGGTTCGGATCAGACTTTGATGCTAGGGTGCTCCAATAGATGTAATGGACCAAAATGTAAACTATGTAAAAACAACATAGTTGTTCAATCAGCCACCCTTCCAGGGGGTCCTGGAAATTTGAACACTGAATTCAAACTTTCAACGCAACAAGATTGCAACTCCCCTAACGGTATTTATGGCATTCAATGCGAGAAATGCCATAAAATTTACATTGGGGAAACTGGGATGAGTTTTAGAGATCGAATTAACGTACATTTATCAAATGTACGTTTGAACAAACCCACCCCAGTAGGAATTCATTTTAATGGCAGTGAATGCCATATTGAACACCTAAAGGTATATTTCCTTGAAACTTTGCCAGTTTCTTCTGACAAAGACGTAGACAAGGTTAAACGCCTTGACCTAGAACGTAAATGGCAGATAAAGGTAAGATCGATGACACCAACTGGGATGAATACGGTTCCATCCCCTGCCAATAACGGCGTTATCCCTTTTGTCATACCGTTCTCCGAAACGGCTAAGAAAGCAGCCTCTTTAGCTAAGGGGACTTTCAACAAAATTAAAATCAAGCACCCTAACATCGTTTTTCAACCTTGTGTTACAGCATACAAAAGGGGCAAGAACTTGCGCGATCTACTTGTTAGAAGTAGACTGGGCAAGGCCTCATACAACATGCCCGGTAACCCGAGAAACAACGGCTCGACAGAATATACCCAGGGTCCTACTTCAGACGGAGAGGATCCTGGATCCTTGTCTCTTCTCATTGAATTAATGGATGAGACAAACACAGAGTAGTTTATTTCACTTCCAATTGGGCTACATGTCCCCTCGGCCAGTGCCTAATCGGAAGTAGAACAGGGTTTTTCTCCATTTTTTTAACCGGAGAAATATCAAAGGTAGGATATTCAGAAACCTCTGGCCCCCCTAGGGGCAGGTTTCGCTCATTTTTTTACTCTTCCTTGGGGTAATTCTTTCGGACTTTTTGCTGAAATTTTGGGTTAAGTATTGCTTAGTATGTGCACACCTGTTGGGAGACCAAGGAAACTCCCCGTGTACGGGCCTACTTAACAAACCTTAAGTCCCTTTCGGGTGACTTTTTATCACCTACCTACCACCACTAAATTCTAAAACACCCTCTAAATTAGAGGAGTGTTTGCCTTTTAGACCTAACTCTAAATTCAATTTCCGCTGAGAGTTATTCAAAGGAGCCACTCAGTGACAATCCTTTACTCTCACGAGTCTATCCTGCCTTCCCTGTTCACTGCTTCCCCTAATCCCACGCCTAACCCTAACCCTAACCCTAACCCTAACCCTAACCCTAACCCTAACCCTAACCCTAACCCTAACCCTAACCCTAACCCTAACCCCTAACCCTAACCCTAACCCTAACCCTGACAAATAAAATATAAAATCTATATATATGTCATATATGGCAATCAGTGTAGATATGTTGATTTGTTTTAAACATTATTTTGCGCATATATCCAATGAATATAATATAATTGTTTTTGTACCAAAGCTGTCACATATACTATTATGCTACTATATAAGGGGGTACCGTTAAAATAGCAGAGGAAGTTTTTATTCCGTTTTTTTTTTACTTGATATGACTTATTTCTACATTTCCACATTCTACATTTCTACATTACTTTCTGGACCTATTGAAAGGGTCAATATTTAATATTAACCCCTTTCACTACTAGTACCGGGGCTGTATAAATAACCTTTTCACAGTATGTGTTTTACTGTCTGGCTCGTTTGTAGCATGGTGTTGCGTCTGCAGTTGCCAGAGAAAAGTACCCAACAAGCACCAGACTATTCCCCAATGTCGGATTTATCTTGTACCAGAGTCGCAGGGGCGTATCTAAATGTAATTTAAAAGGGGGTTGACACGGGGGGGGGGGGGTGTGTGTCTTCCCCAAGACAATGTTAATATTGCCTAAGATATCTAGGCCTATATGCTACTATTGCAGTCTGGCGTGTAAACCTAGGCCCTGACTAATGACACAAAATAAAGAAACATAAAGTGTAATTTCCAGTATCAAAGTTATGACAATCAAATTTTTGTGAAAAAAGATAGCTATCATACAAAATTTATTTTTCGGCAGATAATTTGACGTTAAATGACCTTGCAATGATCTGCACGTGACCTAGGGATTGTACTCCAAGAAAGGGCAGCCCTAAGCCATGTGAAACGTTGCACCCAGCGTATAGGGCCTCTCTCTTGGAATGAGCCTCCTAGGTTATATATGTTCCAATTGCTTTATTATACCTGTTTTTTCGGTTTGTTTAATGCCTATTAACGTCTTTATCTATCAAATATATATATATAATTTCAGACAGCAAGTGCTGTCTTTAAACACTTTCTATATGTTTTTAATGAATATTTCAACTAAACAAACAATTTCAAAATGTTAGTTTTTTATAGGTGATGAGATAATAGGGGAATTGTGAAGGCTTGCTAAAATATTTCAAGAATTATATTATTTGAAATAACAGAAAATATCAATTTATATAAATTACCACAATGGTTTATAAAGGGTTAAATATTACGGACATTTGGATAAAACTTTTACTGAATCAAAGGTAGTAAACATAAGACTTTGAGCTGGAAAATGTTTTTTTCGCGAAAATAAAAAATGGCCATCAGATACTATAATCAGTTTGTAAGTGATGTAGAATATTACATATATTCCTTTGTAATGCCGGTTTGTCACTTGTTTGTTCACGATAAACTCGTTTCTTGATTTATGTTGAAATTGTAAAGATTTTTTTTAAATCTGAAATGACCTCCTGATACAATACTCAAAGTATAACTTGTAAAGAAATTCTTATATATTCCTTTGTAATACCTTGTATGGCATATTTGTTCGTGATATAATTACTTCGGTCATTTTTAATCATTTGAAGCTTTATTTGCGTTGCACAAATTATTTCGGACAAATTATTTATTTCAACCCAACTCGGTGGCATGATAAAAATTTCAAATATTTATATAAAAAGATCATGCAGAGTCTGCCGAAAAATATTTATTTGATACAAATTGAATAGTGTTCCCCTTAGTGATCAAATGGCCCTTTATAATAATGAAAAACGTGAAATTAGATACAGTGACATAAAAATGTGCTAACCTTCGCATTGTGGTGGTAGTTGCCAAGGTTTCGTAGCCGATACCAGCCATTCACTCGATTCGGTGTATTCAATGGCAGCAGTAAAATATTTTTCACTTCCTCTTCCATTGAGTGCATATCTATGTAGTGTTTTGTGATGTTTGATTGAAAACTGCGGTTACAGTATTTGCAAACATCAAGCTTCCGATAATTTCTTGTGCCATCTGCTTTTTTTATGTATAGTGGTAGTTTGACTGCAAATAAATTAATAGAATTAGCGGCTGTAGCAGATTTTGTTAAATATATATATAAAAAAGATATATAACATGACTGGATATATTGCTATGAGACGTATGATGAGATCAGCCCACCTCTCCTATAAGCTACACTGTTCCGTTTAATTTTGCCGTTTCAGATAGATATTCGTACGAGAAGAAACATACCGCATCGTTGGGTACGGCGAGATCGCCTTATCTCAGCACTTGTCACCACACAAAGCCCTCGCCTTGAGATGAGCCCATCTCGCCTTCCCAACGATGCCGTATGCATATAATCTCATAATTATTTAGTGAAGATGGCGCTGAAAAGGCCCTTCAAAGAGCATGACCATATGCTAAATATTTTCGCAATAATGAATAAGCTGGGTTTGATACAGACTATTAATACGCGAAAGCAAATAATTCCATAAGAGTGTGAACGCATAATATCACATGATAAATTAGTGTGCCATTTTAAAGCTTCCCAACAGTTTTTTTTATTCTTATGAACATTTGACAAACCATGTTTATATGCTGTTTTTCTTTTGCTTAGAAAATCATCATCATTATCATCATCACTTGTGTTTTCCTCATCATTATTACCATCACTTGTGTTCTCAACGCCATTATCATCACTCGTAACATCCTATAAAACAAAGACATTATGTAAATAAGGCAGAAGTGATATATATCTCATCAGAATGGGGCTGATTTACTCATGCTGCTATCCTTGTGCATGTGTAACTGAAATCTCATTCAGTTATATAAGCTTGCAAAACGTTTCAACCATAATTTATATTTAAACAAACTTGTCACATGGATATTTGACGTGAACAATTATTAGCATTGCTAGTAATATTAAAGCTGTTAGCATTAATTGTATTTCCTTCGGAATTGTTTATATATACAAATTCAGTAGTTACTTTCCAGATGTATATAAGCGTACATATTTTAATTATCTAACATAATAGAATAGTTTATGGACATGTTCACATATTAAGGCCATATCAAGAAGCGAAAATATTTATTTTGTCTTTTGGATAATTTTTGTCCTGATTTTGAAGCTTTAATATATTATGGGCTTGTTGTTTTTTGGGGGAAATAATAAATCTGGACAGTCTAGAAATAATAATGTCACAAAGGAGTGGTAATAAAGAATTGAATCACTCTTTCTGAAAAATTAACTGTTTTATTAATTGATATTCTACAGCTACACTAGGGGGTATCAGGAAGAGGGATTGCAAAATAGTAGCGCTGTGCCAGAAAAATATTTCAGACATTTTGTGGAAACAATTTGTTTTGCTTATAACAGTTGATACATTGCTTGAAATAAACAAAGCCCCATTTGCTATTTTATTGCCCCCCCCTAAAATAAACCCCTACCACCTTGGGTTGACAACGATGATTTTTTTTTTAATTTTAAAATATGAGTAATTTCAGACAATTTGTTAAATGCTAATTAGAGAAGTGTACTCCGACTCGCAGTCATCTACTACTTATGTACTGGATTTTAAATAAATGGCATAAAATAGAAATATGCCTAATTATTCAAACATGATTAAAACACATATGAGTTAAGTACTAATGCTACTATCTAAATATTCGTATGAACTATGTATACAATTTACTTCAATGCCAGTAAAGTGGACAACATCGAAAAAACGTTAAATACATGTTATGATTTAATGGTATTTACAGGGTCATGAGGAGGCATAAGATCTTCATTGGTGTCTTGAGTACCAAGTTTGCCTGCATCGCTGACAGTAGCACGTTCACAGTCCTGTAACATGGATACATATATATATATATATATAGTGGTTGTATAATAAGGTGAAACTGGTTATAAGTTCCCTCCTGCGGTTAAACTGCTAGCATTAATAATTGTCTTTTCTTCAGAAACTTAAACTTATTCTATCAAGACAACAAGGTGTTAAATTACAAAGTCGGATTCCCTATCATTTTAGGTACACTTCCATACTTGTCAACTAGTTAAAACATATTTATTTGAATCGTCTTGTTTGAAATCTAAAATATTAGACAAACTATTGTCTAAACAGAGACCTCATGTGCCTAGGGTTATAAAGAATGATTGATCTCAAATTTAACACATCATTAAACAAAAGTCATTAAATATTGAATATGTATGAGAGTATATGTAAAAAGTGAAATAAAAATAGGTGTAAAACCGATTAGCATCATTATTGAATTTGAGCATCGGATACCATAAATGTTCAAGCTTAAATACTTAATTAATGGTTGATATTTACAGAGTCACTAATTCTAAAGTCTCCATCACTGTCACTATGTGTATCAAACGTATCTGCATCCTCGGCATTTCGAATTACAGATTCCTGTAACAATAGGACATAAATATTATATATATTATCAAGAATATATAATCTTTTATACATTCTTGATATTATTGATGTAGGAAAGTGAAACTATTAATACGTTGACTCATTCAGATACTTACTTGAGAGTAAGTTTGTTTATTAAAAAAAAGTTACGGTGATCCTTCAAGACCACATGAGGCCAGTTTACAGTATTGTATTTCCTATCTGTAGCGGTTAGACCTAAATTCTAGCTGCATGTACAACTGCTTCATCTAATAACGTATACTAGTTTTGGTTTGTTAGACGTGATCGACATGTGACACAAGCTAGATTCTAACAAATAACAAAAGGCTCTGCCCATGCCTGGTGTTGATAAGAATGGTTGATCTCAATTATGATACACCATTAAAGCTGCAAGCTTTTCATATTTTAATCACGAGATGAAGTCGTAGCAATAATGTTTTCGCGCTTATTTATTAAGCATTTGAGTTTGACAGTTTGTAAGCATGCTGCCCTATCACACAAACTGATCACAGCAGAGTAATCCACATTGCCTGTATCAGCAGGACATTAAAAGTGTGGCAGATGGTGATCATCATTAAAAAGAATGGAACACATTTAAAAAAATTGCAAGTGATGATAGATACATTCCACAGTGCATAGTTTATTCTGCCATGTTATTTAGGCATATCTAGGAGTTATTACTTTGTGCGATATGGGTTGAATATGCACATAATGACATGTTTAATTTCAGACCCGTGTGGGGGGAATATCAGAATTGTTTGTATTTTTAAGTGTGGGCCAGCATCTGAGCCTTTATCCGACAATTACACGCTCTTCCCTGACGTGCGAAATTGTAGTCAGCTAGTTGGTGCCAGTCATGCCAGCCATATTTTTCACTCTTCTGATTTTCTTGAAAAAAATGTGCAGTTTTTTATTCGATATATCATCGGTATTTCACAAATAAGTCAAAATGCTATAAGACAACATCAGACTTTATTTTATTGTATAGTAAGTCATCACATGTAGTGATATAAATCGCATGTAGTGATATAAATCAGCCTTCTATTGTAACCGATTTACAATACACCTTTCCCAATAGCAACACGCCACACAGTGAGTAAAAGCTGAACTATATAGTTGGGAGTCCTGTCACACTCTTTTCTATTATAGCACGCCACACAGTGATTAAAACTGAACTATTTAGTTGGGAGTCCTGCTTGTGCGCAAAATCGTGCAGACAGTGCATATGGCCATGTCCCAGTAACGCAGCGGGTGATTTGTGGCGCTTGGTATCCAGATAATAAGAGGTATTGATTCAATAGCGTTCACATGTTGGCCCATTGTCTGCAGCACTGGCCCAGCATTAGACCAATCCACTTCAGCGCCTCGCGTTTGCTTCATGTTGGCCCAATGTAGCATTATATTGGCCCATAATTATTACGTACAAATTGTACACAGACGAGCCGATTTACTACTTCATATTATTTGATAGTGTATCGCATTGTGAACTAATTGAACCACATTTACATAGTGTGTGTGCATTTATAAAGCCTTTAAAAAATAGAAATGATTGTTTTGCACATTTTAGGTTATTTTCTGTTGAAATAAACAAAACAGTTATGCAGCTTTAAATACCAATAATGCAGTTGATATATTGCTTGCAGTTAAAAAGCCCCATTGCTATTTTAGCAGTATCACCCTGAAATAAACCCATACCGCCTAGGGTTGACAACAATAATTCATCTTAAAGTTTTTAAAATGAATAATTGCAGGTAACATATTCAATATAGATAAGTGTACTCCAACTCGCAATCATTTGCTACTTACATCCCGGATTTAAATAAATAACATAAAATAGAAATAAGTAATAAAACATGATTAAAACACATAATTATGTGGTAACCACCAATGCTGCCATCTAGATTTATGTATAAAACTATGTATAGAATCCCCTTCAATCCCAATTATGTAGACAACATCGAAACAAAAGAATACTTTAAATAAATGTAATGATTTAATTGTATTTACAGAGTCATGAAGCATAAGGTCTTCATTGGTTTCTTGAGTACCAAGATTGCTTGAATCGCTGACAGTAGCACGTTCACATTCCTGTAACAGGGATACATTTATATATATAGTAGTTGTATATTAATGTGAAACTGGTCAGAAGTTTTTCTCCTGCAGATAAATTGCTGGCATTAAATGTCTGTTCTTCAGAAACTTTAACATAATCTATCAAGACAAGATGATGTTAAGTTAAAATGTCGGATTCTCTATCTATATTATTTTAGCTACACTTCCATACTTTTAAACGAGTTGAAACAAAGGCTATAGTTTGCTTGAATCCTCATGTGTGACATCTAAAATGTTAGGCAAAAGCTTGAGAAACCACTTGCGCCTGGGGTAATAAGAATGATTGATCACAATTTTGAATCATAATTACAGAATCCAAAATCAATTCAGTGATGTTGTGCTCTTTATGTAGGAGAAACTCTTTCAAAAGTGAAATAAAAATAGATGTTAAACCTAATAGCCTCCACATTGGACGATATAACATACATGTTCAAGTTGTACTGAATTAATGGTATTTACATGGTCAAGGGTCCTGAGTTCTTCACCACTGTCACTATGTATATCAAACGTGTCTGCATCCTTGGCATTTTGATTTTCGCATTCCTGTAACAATAGGACGTAAATATATTATGTAATAGCGATGTAAGAAGGTGAAATTATTATTAAAAAAATATTCACAATTAAAACCTGAATACCACACAGAGGATGAACCTGCGAGCTCCGGAGTGTCAGGCATTCGGCGTAACCATTACACAAATGTACCCCCCCCCCTCCCGAAGACTTTAAGATGAACAATATAAGGCTTATCATCAATGCTATATAAATATGTTTGGTCCGTTAAGGTGATGAATGGCGAAAGCGATTCAGAAATATTCAACACTTAGCACTTCCCAAAATATCCTCACAATACCCTACCGCTGACATATCAATCTTCAAACTAAATACTGAATAAACTCATCAACTATACAAGATAACGACTAATACAAAAATGTGATCAGCATCAGATACAATTATATATGTGAACCATACAATAAAACGACATCTATACAAGTTAAATTGTGGAGTTCATCCACTTAATTAATTATATTTACAGAGTCTTGAGTCGAAATATATTCATCACTGTCACAAGCACCAGAAGTGTCCTTATCCTCCACATTATCACTCTCACATTTCTGTAACAATGGAACACAAATATTATAAATAATAGTACGTGAAACTTATAATAACTTGTTAGCAATGACTTCTGACCTTTAACAACTTTAACGCAATCTATCATGACCACGTAATAAGTGACACTAGTCGCTAGTTCATTCACGTAGCTAATCGTTCGCATATATGTTTTAACTGTTTAGCAATTATCACAAAACAAGATACAACATTGAATTCAACAACATTAGACATATCTAAGTATACTCATATGCCAGGTATTGATAAGGATGAACTATCTCATGTATGACATATTTGTTATTTTGCATAACATTCTTGTTTTGTGATACAAAAATCATGTAAGTAAAAAATACATTTAGAGAGCCTAGCATCCACTGCTGGTCCGGACTGAAACAAAATACCACCTGCGGTACTGTTAATTAAACGTTCACATGATATATTAATATAATTAAAATCATATAGTAAAAAAAGGCCAGCTGGCCACCATAATCCCTACCCCCGTTCACATGATTTTTCAGGGTGCATCCTTCCCTGAATTGTCACATTCTGTTTTACTGCTTTACAGTTGCTCATGTATGTTACATATATTAAATTATATTAAATTAAATGATGGTCGCAAGTCGACCATTTTTGCATTAGATCGAGTTGACATTTTTCAGTGCATATCTCTACTTGAAACCACACTTTTTTTTTGCCAGATATCAGGCGTATTAAAATTGATTATGGCCGACGGTCGGCCACTTAAGCAGGTCAAAGTTCGAAAAACCCCAGGAGGCAGATGTGTATGAGCAATGAGAAATACCCCCCCCCCCCCTGGAGTTCCGCTCCGGAAACGCGGACAGACTAGAGGGCCAGAAGGCTGGACGACCAGATGGATCTCCGAGGCGGCGTCATAACCCCTGTCCCAATTTCGTCGTGCTGGGGATGAAAATGGCATACTTCAGACTGAACTAAATGAAAATGAAATGACTCGGGCTTTAGGCCACCTTTGTGCACATATAGGCTAAACTGGGCCAGGAGAGCCTTCTGAGGATGGTGAGATGATTGAGATGACACTGTCCTCCAGACACAGTATTCGAAATTCGAGCCCTGGCGGTCTGAGACCGAGCACGCTACCTCTCAGTCACGGAGGCTCCCCACAATACTGACTTACACACGTGGATGGCGAAGAAATATTTTTGTTTCTTTTAAACCGCCGAGACCTGGAACCGAACCCCGAACTCTGGCGTAAAAGGCAGCGGTGCTAACCACTACCCTAGGGCCCCCGTCCTCAGACTGAACTAGCAATGAGTTACATCATCATGACGCTATCCTGCTGATTGCATTCACTATAATCAAAGACTGTTGGTAAGGTGATGGGTTATATTTAGAAAAGTATTGGGAACTCGGAAATTGTCAAAGAAGTTGAAAAAATAATAACATTTATCGGATATTTTTTTATGTATATTTATGCTATATGAGTATGAAAACACAATACGAGAAATAACGATATATATCACCTTTGTTTGATGAACATCGGCGGCGTCTTGTTTGTCGGAAATAGCCGACATATAATTCAAATGTACAGTTGTATCCTAAAAATAAGAAAATATTTAAATTCTAAGACAGCTTTTGCTAAAATATTGTAATGCTTATTATCAAAAAAGTTTTATTAAATATAGTTAGCATATATCGCAAAAATGATTTGAACTAGAATTATCATTCACATTTTTTTTTTCAAAATACTCACATTTGAACCAATTTTAAGCGGAGTTACTAAAACAATCGCCCTGCACATATCTTTTCCTGTTGCATTCTGCAAATATAGAAGGTGAAATCAGCTAAATGACATGCATTATGTACAGAAACATGATGCATATAATTTCGAAAATGGCATATAAGGTAGTGAGATATGATTCCAGACCTGCATTATGCATAGAATAAAAACTTTTGAAACTATATTACATGTAAGTTGAGACTATACACAATGTCATGTCTAATTCTGTATCATGTTCAACATCAAATAATGTTTTCAATCATGTTGAATTTGAGGGGTATATAAGGCTTAGGGGTATTATCACAATTAATGCACACTTTTTTGTGGTGATCAATATCAACTGGTATATTTGTTTAACACATTGAGTGATATTTATGAATTGCTAGAAAATAACTAGATGTCGCCACTTAAAAGACCACTTATGATAATTGTCAACAAAAAATAGCATAAAGGCTAGAGAAGTGTGGTCTCGCTAATTTTATCATAAATATCAGTCTAAGGGAAGTCACTTTCATGCCAGAGAACTCACAATATCGCACTCTACACATAAATTGTATTTCAAAAGATAAGTAAACTTACGGTGCACATGTCCTTTGCAGGAGTGACAGATACAGATGTCTCATCTGAAAAGTAGGTTGCATTCACATCAAAAACACATAGCTAATAAACAATCTGACAATCTAAAAATGAGTCATACAATGAGTCAATGTTATTATCTCAAAAAAATAATGTTGATGATTATCGGTGTAGAATATTGTTTTAAACTTTCCCAAAGCCAACAAGTGCCAATTAATATTTAAACGTCGAATGTTTACCAAAGATTTGAGATGTTCCATCCATTTTCAAGCTGTTGTCACCTGAATCTTCAAGCAGAGCATCCAGTTCTGAAATATAATGATGTTCTAGTTTTAAACATTTTCTTTCCATGGATTTATGTGTAAATGGTTGTGCTTCGAGATATAATCAGAGTTAATAAGTTATGTTTAATCTGCATAAAATGGAAAATAATCATACCTTCGCTAGTTAAATTACAGTCAGAGAGTGTACCAGCTACACTTCCTTCCAATAAAGAGTCAATATCTATGCAAAAAAAATATATATTAGCAATGTATGGTGTTATCAGAAGGAAGAGCTGCTAATTTATTTAATGTGACTCATAAGTATGGACATAGCAAATAAATTAATTCAATACTCAACATTTTTCGCATTTTATTTTACTAGTAGGCACCGTACAGTTCGGTTTCTCTCATTTCTTTTCTATTTTAGACACTGCCAAAACATCACATATTGTTCACTAAATGTTCTAATGTATTAGCTTTTACTGTCATCAATCCTTTCATTTCAAAACATGTTTAATTAATGTTTATGTCTCGCATTAAAAAATACTGATTCTCATTTCTTTTCTATTTTAGACACTGCCAAAACATCACATATTGTTCACTAAATGTTCTAATGTATTAGCTTTTACTGTCATCAATCCTTCCATTTCAAAACATGTTTAATTATTGTTTATGTCTCGCATTAAAAAATACTGATTCCATGAAAATTTAACTGAAAAGTTAAAGCTAAGACATGTGGGAAGTGTGGTGAGAGAACTGTGTTGATATTTAGTGAGTACGAGATAACAAAGTAAAATAAGTAATAGTATATAATACTGTTAATATAATCTTGAAAACACGTGTGTGTTATCATACACTCTTTGAAATAAATAGTTAAGTGCCTTTGATCAAAAAACACATGTACACATGGAATCATATGTAGGCCTACCATAAGTCTCAAGTGTTGGACCTCCTGTGTCAGCTACTGCATCGCCAGCATCAACTGCTTCAGTTGATGAGCGCTGTATGTCAACTGCTGGGCCATCCGCTTCAGCTGATGAGCGTTGTATGTCAGCTGATGAGCACTGTGTGTCAACTGATGGAACGGTATCAACATTCTGAAAAATAATGTTTTAAAATCATAATGACAAGTTAAGCACATCTATACTTTAATAGAATGAGGGTTTTTAGGTTGAACGAACCCCCTGACCAAATCGCTATTTACCGACACCCACTATACACCTCACGTGCAGCTTTGACATTCAGGGATGGTTGTAACGTATAAGAAAACTTCTTAGGATGTGTTTTGTGCCGTAATTTGGCTTTTATTCAATGTTCATCATAATTTTCAAGTGATGTTCGTATCCATTGCAAGCATGACACTAACCCAATGACATTTAATGTATTAATATGTTTTTCTATAATTTCGTTGATTTAATATATGTGGCTAGAACCTAAAACTAAATTTGTTTGTATGCACTTTTTCCAAATGGCATAGTGAATGTAGATTCTGATTCAATTGCGTAACTGTATATCATTAGGCTGGGTCTATTGGGCTATTAGGCAATTTGCCACCATGCCTGAGCAGTTACACAATTAAAAAAAATACATTTCAATGCACAAATATTCATCTTGGATAAATTATTTGGACTACATCGCCCTAAATTGTTTCTTTTTGTCAATAGACGGAAAAAAAATCTGATATACATCTATACCCTAAAGCTTTTCAAAGAACAGATATATTTGCTAGTATTGTCTGTATCGTGCATTGCAAAATATAGACGACATGTCTACAATTGGGCATATTTGCTATACTGTACCGGTATCATTCATGCATAAACTGACACATTACCGGGCACATAATTTACCTATATAAAGCCGATGCTCGTATATGAGACATATGTTCTGTTTTTTTTTTTAATCCATGTTTTAAAGAAATAGGCCTATATCAACCATACACATACATGTCATGCATACCTAAATATCATAGCTGTTGCATTTTATTAACTGACTACAACCCTAAAATGATACTAGCATTCTAATGATTTTCAAAGTCAAATAACACAAACCTTCCTTCTCCATGGAAAATTATTACCAGTGTCTCTTTCCTCTCCGTACATGTACATTATCTCCTGTCCTTGATGTATATACTGTGTGGCAAAAATGCACAGATAAGGTACACCTTTATTACCGACCACAATATCCATTTTTGCATTGGGGTTTTTGTGGTCGTCGTTGATAAGTCTTCCTATTGATCCATCTTCTTCTGTGGCATCAATCCTGGGAAGAATGAGATTTATGCTATCATCTGTTCTCGAATCGTTATTTGTAGTTGTGCAGCGTTAATTTTAAGGTATTTGCTATCTCAGAATCTATGATTATTCCCCAGTGATAACAAAAAACTGTGTAGTGGCACTCTGATGAAAAATGAGATTAATGGATGGGGTTTTAGGCCACCGCTGTGCACATGTAGGCTTAGCTGGGCCCCGAGAGGTACTCCAATAAAAGGGGAACAACCCAGATTATACTCCCTTTAAACTATGTCCAAGTAATTTATTTTATCCCCCAGAATATACCACTGTCTTCCATAATGTACCCTTTCTAAATGATTGTATGAGGTGTCTTCGAATTCCAGAACATATCCCCTTTTCTACAACTACATGCGACACTCCCAGAATCTCCCTTTTAAACATAGTTTTTATATGCGACCCTCCCAGAATACACACCCTTTAAACATTTATTATCGCCTTGGAGGGAGATTGGCACCTGGGTTTATACTGGGCGGAAGAGTAGATTTTGGAAGGGTTGCATATAGATGCTTGAAGGGGGGTACATTCTGAGAGAGAGGGGTGTGTTCGGGAAGGGTCACATATAGATGTTTAAAATGAGAGAATTTTCTGTGAGGGAAGTTAGATTCTGGAAAATATGATATAGATGTTTAAAAGGTGAGTATATTCTGGGATGGAGGGGTAGATTCTGGAGTGTTGCAAATAGTTGTGGAAAGGGGGTATATTCTGTGAGGGAGGGGAATATTCTCCCAGGGTCGCAAATAGATGTCTCAAAGGAGGGGCACATTCTTGGACGGAGATATATATTCGGTAAGTGTCGCATATAGATGATTAAAATAGGGTATATTATGAGAGGGAGGGGTATTTTCTGGGTGGAGGGCATATAGATGTTCACAAGGGGGTATATTCTCGGAGGGAGGAATAGATTCTGCGAGTGTCGCATATAGCTGTAGAAGAGGGGGGGTATGCTCTGGAAGAGTGGTGTTTCCTCAACTTGCGAATTAAGATTTTTAGCTGATATATATATTACTTGATTTGTTCAATTAGCAAGAGACAAAAACGTTTTGATGTTAAATTTATATTGTTGAAAATTTCAACATTTTGAAGTTTGAGAAATAATTACTGTGCCGTGCTCTTGATTTGCACATCACTGTTTTTATATTATTTATATTAGTTTAACAAAACAAACTAGTCATATAACAAGTCTTACCAATACATTTGGGACCCATATCTGTATTCATAGATGTAGGCACCTTCTCCAGGATTTTGATTTGTCCAGCGACCTCTATACACAGCAATAAAATCTCCAGGTCGAAGATGGTGACCTTCCGCTACAAAAATGCCACGACCTGAAGCATGAAATGTTTTGTTCTTATTAAAAGAAAGAAAGAAACGAAAACTGCTACAAAGAAAAACAACTTTATTCGAGTCGTATTTGTTTTAATTTATTTTTTTATTTTTTTAATTTATTTATTTATTTATTCATTCATTCATTCATTCATTCATTCACAAATTCATTCATTCATTCATTCATTCATTCATTCATTCATTCATTCATTCATTCATTCATAAATTCACTCATGTATCAACCTACCTTTCACATCGTTTATTTCTCTCACTTCAAGGCCAGTTAAATCATCGTGATGGTGAATTGAATTCCTAGCTTTTTGTAGTTGATTTACACGCTTTCTCCTCTTAACCTGAAAAAAACACACATATGATATTTAATATGTAAATGTTGGCTTTACATTCCTCAGAATTAAGAACGTTATTCTACTGTATGAAAATAACTTAACTTGATTACTAGTTGACCATTTTCCTGATAGCTAGGCCTATATATCGTTGACATATAGATAGGCCTATGTAATAAACAACCGCCTTGAGAGAAGAAGCATGTTAATCGTTTTACAACAAGATTACATGTATGGTTCGGCTACAATTACACAAACTACCAATAACACACAAGACGTTGATCTAATGCTGGTTTAATATTGACCCATAGTCTATGACGCTGGATTCAACGGTTTGTGTTTGCTGGGTAGGTCTAAGCCCTATTTGAGCGGAGGACAGGCAAGTCTGGGCCCAGAGCTTGCACAAGTAGTGCTGCAGCAATCAATCAAAAACTGCAGTATTTATTGAGTAACTCAAACAAGATGTATCCTATACCAAATTAAAAGTATGTATCTCAGGAATATAGATATCGGGGATGCCATTGCGCGACACTTGGACAAAATTGGTGTGCTAACCCTTTATGTACCATGGTGAAACATTTGCAAATGTCTTAGGAGTCAACATAAAATAATACAATTGGTGGCTAGGAAAATTGTAATCTCCTATTATCGATTGTGTGATATGTTTAGCAAAATAGATTAAATAAAGAAATATTTACTTTAATGCATATTTTGTATACAGAATAACCCTTTCAATCCTAGTGAACATGCTGTGACACTGCGAACTAATCAGCACTAATAATGATTAGTTCATACAAGTCCAGTAGGCATACAGACAGACAGACAGATAAACTCAAATTTTGACCAGATGTATCCTATACCAAATTAAAGGTTTGAATTCCAGAAATATTAATATTCGGGATGTCATTGCGCGACAGTTGGACGAAAGTGGTAAGCTAACCTTTTCTGTACCATTGTGAAATATTTAGGAATGTTACAAAAAAAGCATTGATCGGGTTCATCATGGACTGATACATACATAGGCCTATATGTGTAATAGTATTTTAACAGTTCATATTTTTTTTTATTCAAACATCAAAATTATGTGACTCTTTTATTCTTACGCGAAAATGAGAAAAACACTTTTCTATATCTTTCTTACAAATTATTGCACGATTTTTGCTTTCCGCCCTAGAGATCAAAGGGTATAATTATATATTAAATATATTAAATAAATTAATAAATTAAATATATTAAATGTATCATATATTTTATATTAGATATATTAATTATGATATTTAGAAAGAGTGGTAACAATAATTTATTCTTATACTTTATACTTTATTTTAGAATAAAAATCCTGAAATAGTTAATACATTTTGTTATGTGGGAATAGTTATGTGTTATCGTATAGGGCCTACTGGCTCTTGCTCTTGCTCGGAACCCAGTCAGGTTTAGCACAATAGGACAGAAAAGCGTTGTTTTGTTTAAAAAGCAAAATTAAACAATTTTTAAATATTGACCCGGTAATGAAATGTAATCTTTTTGATAAATTAGTATTGCTGGTGTTAATGTACGGTTGCCTATGTGCACAAAGGTGGCCTAAAACCCCACCCATTTATTCATTCACGGCTGCAAGGTTTTTATCCCACTAATTAGGCAATTTAACAAGTTCATAAGGATTTTTGCAAAATTGTTTTAAAGGTTAAGGGGGCAACAATGAATGGAATGATATTATGGAAAACGGGTCGTGTTCCACTTATTGTTCTAAGACTTCCTAGAATTATCAAGTACAGTGGAGACCCAGTATCGGACCGCCTCACAAGGTGGACCATCCCGGATAACGGACCACCTTTAGCCAGTCCCAATTTTTTCCCCCATTCACATAATGTATTATCAAGTTCCGAAAGCAGACCGACTCGGGACACGGACCGCCCTTTGCAGTCCTAAAACGGACCACACCCAAGAGTAAAAAAAATCCTTTACACTTTTACAGTCTAATGGGAGACACATGGGCATCAACATTACTAAGGGATCAGCTGCGGCTGGATTCACTAATGGGACCAGCTGTAGCTGGACAAACTGTGGCTGCATCTACAAATAGGACCAGCTCTGACTGGAAATACTAATTGGAATAGTTGTCGCTCTAATGGAACTAATGGAACCAGTACTGCAGGA
Organism: Flabesymbios commensalis; assembly: GCA_964017125.1. Taxonomy (NCBI): domain Eukaryota; kingdom Metazoa; phylum Annelida; class Polychaeta; order Terebellida; family Flabelligeridae; genus Flabesymbios; species Flabesymbios commensalis. Next base: position 38,638 of record CAXHKU010000827.1, on the reverse strand, counting down.
TCTACTGAAGGATCAGCACAAGCATAATTCACTTAGGGAACCAGCTCTGGTTGAATACACCAAGGGGACCAGCTGGCTATATCAACTAAGGGGACAAGAGCTGGCTGGATCCACAAAAGTGGCCAGCGCTGGCTGGTTCCACTAAGCTCAGACTGGGTGACGTAAAGGATTAGCGCTGATGGGATAAAGCATATAATGTTATTTAAACATTGCAATCAATGTAAATTGCAATCACTGGCCTTATCAAGTCATGTCCTTCCTTGAGTCACGCCTCTTCGGTTGAGGTTGATTGTGTTCGGAACGGTGTAGTGTTTTAGCTCCTACGACCGTAATATTGTTAATATAGGTCAAACAATTTATAGAGCGATCACAGCTTGGTGTGAAAGTTGATCTTGCCAAGATAATTTAAGTAAATTTCATAAATTTAATAAAATGTTAAATTGTAAGAAGTTATTTTAGCACTGTTATGGCAATAGTTGAGCTAGTGGTCTATGGAAACCACAAGGCTAGACAAAAACACTTTTGATTTTCCACCCGCTGACAAAATTAATATTCCGCGTGCAACAATACTTTAATTACGCATGATATGCAAGGTCTAGGTGTGTTTAATACAGATATGCCTAGCGCATAAATATATACTGAAATAGGAAACAATTAATACAAACGATACAAACACACATATTGTCATATTTATAACATAATCATTATTCGAGAAGATTATAATTCGCTAGGCTGTTTTTGTCTACTTGACGTACAGAAGGATTATCACCTGTATAGCGTGATTACACCTTCGCGATCCCAGACGACTTACAAATTGTTATGTAAAATCATATAATGAAACAAAGGATAACAATTCTGTCATGATTTTCTGTATTACTTTCGCATATTTAACGGAATAATTAACAGATGTATTTTTAAGCGAGGAAGTATAAATTATATCCAGATAATTGTCTGTAACATAGGGTTAACCACGGCTGATCGATTTCCCGTCATGGCCTGATCACCCTAAACAAGTCATATTAAAGTGCCTTGGGTGTCATAGGGTTATTCACGGCTGATCGACTTTCAGATTACCGAATTTTAAAGAAATAAATATATCTATAATATTTTTTTCTTTATATTTTTATATGCATTTAACAAAACATTGTTAAAAAACATATATATGGATATAGAGAAGTATGTTTTAACCAAGGAGTTGGCGATGTTTCGTTTACGTGTCAGGGATTTTCATAGTAATTTACAAAACAGTAATAAAGCGTCCTATTATCCCCATTTAAGCAATCCGCTACAGCCAAGTTTAGTTTGTATCTTACATGTATTATCAATGTTAAAAATATCGTCAAGTGGTAATATATTTTGGAACAAGAAATCACCAACTTACTTATGTGGAAACTGGTAGTTGGGTGAAACCCCAGTCATTGCCATATAATGAACGATTGTGTAATTTATGTCAAATACGTGATTTAGACGATGACTATCATTTAGTTTTAATTTGCCATGTTTATATAGTAAACAATTTATGAGAACACAATTAAAAAAAAAATTGGACGTCCTAATATGGATAAATTTATACAATTGGTTACAACTAATAACAAACGTCATTAGTATATATATCATAAACTAATGCTATAGTTTTCTAAACCAACTTTCGACATAATCATTTATTAAACTTTTTAATTCAACTATTAGCACTGTCTGATAAACAGCCGGTAGTGGAAAGGTCAATTGTTTAACACTTGCCACGCGGGCCTACCTAGCTGAGTTAGCGCCGTCCTTACACCCCACAAAGTCTTTAATTAATATACATAGTTTTAACGAAATGCTATATGCTGTATTTTATATTTAGTATACTGTAATATACTTTAATTTCGTTTGGTATGAATTATTGTGCAAACTCATTTTGGACCATTCCGCGGTCTCTTGAATTCAAACAAACATTTTTTTTTTGCGTGAAATGCATCTTTCAAAATAAAAACTGGTGACCTCCATGAATACATTTTCTACGTAAATGCAATAAAAAAACAGGTACACTGGGAGACCAGTGGATGAAATAAGTGAATACTTTCTTTTCAATGTGATCGATTGCGGCCATTTTGAATTTTGCGCCCCACAAAATTCCGGCCACCTTTTCGAGGTGTAGAAGGTTATTGTTTGACAAATATCTCACTTGCCAAGGGTTGGTCACGAAATCATGGTTTTGTAACCTACTTTTATATGATTTTTAGTAGTTTAACCTTTATGGGCCCTTTCGACCTAAATTTAGGACACTTCTACCCCTTGGACACCGACTTTTGATATGTTGCTTGCCATTCTGTGAAACGCAGTGACGTCACTCGGTGAAAACAAGGTTATAAGACCCCCTCCCCTATACTTCATTGTATTAGCCAGCTCGGTGAAAATAAAGGATGTCAAGGTCATTGAGTTTCACAGAATACTTCTAACAAACTCTCCTGAAATTTTCAGCTTGTTACGAATCTGTTCCAGGTATTGAGCTATCTTTCCTAGACTACATGGAGGAACATTTCAATGTGTTGTGTGGATATAACACATTTCAGAATTACAATTGTATCGCTGTTAGCACTTTAACAGTCGAGCAGCGTTCTTTTTTGTATTGCAAGGTGTTATCTTCCCGACAATTTTGTGAAGCACATCATGTTTCTTGACGTGTAGTACACTGTAAAATACCACATGGCGGTAAGATGATGAGAGCCCTTTCATTTAAGCTGGTTCAGCCTTGAATTATTTATCGCCGTTTTATTCTGTTCCTAGTTATTTTAAATAAATATAAATCTTATATGAATTTCATCTCTTGGGACCAAAATATTTATCGACCATTGGGCAGATAAGCAATATTCGGCGCCGTCAGTGAAATGAAAGCAGTGGCTAGATGTTGTTTCAATATTGGCCCGGCATCACAGACGCCGGACCGTCATTGAAACAACATTGTCCGCTCACTTTGCCACGTTAACCTTCTTATACCCATCAAACCCGATTCATGTAAATTTAAAACCTAGGTTTTGTCAGAACAATACCACTGTGTACGGCTACATGACTGCTACACCATGTTTCTTTAGCACTTTATGTTATGCAATATATATTTGTATTATAATGAGGACTATGTTTGTTGTTTAAGTTATTATTGTTTTAATTTTTATGAGGTATAGGTCGTAATAAAGGGAATACCCATTGAATGCTAACAGTTACAAAAAAATGCTGAATAAACTACATTTTACAAGCTGGACCACGACAACAACGGACAACGGACGACAATATATGTGACAACGATATCTGTGTTAAAAGTAGATTTATGAAATTAAACCGAAACGTGTAATGGTTGGCTATATGGGGACTACTATTTATAGTAAGCCCCGATTGTCTTAAAACTATACCCTCAGCGCCTTCGGCTCTATAGGGTTCCATCAATCATATAGACTGGTGTATTGCAGATGTAAAATACACTGATTAGCTCGGGTGTTCTATCAAGTGTGTGGAATCAACCGTGACAAGTGATCAGTTTATGTATTGTTCAGCTTATTTTGGCCCCCCCCCCCTCCCGTTGTTAGTAAAAATCTAGCCATGGATGAAGGTCGGGATAGTTTATTGGAGCGTTCCTTGGGGGCGTGATGATGATGATATTTCACGAGATGTTTAAGCACTCCTATCCCCCCCCCCAAATGATGACGTAATTAAACGAATGCTGATTTAATGTTGGCCCACCGCCCACGACGCTGGCCCAGCATTAAATCTGCACAGGTAGCTACGGATCGGCGCTGTCAGTAAATGTGAGCGTGTCAAACCATTTTAAACTTACAGCAGACCCATCAATTGGTCCTTTCAGTAGTCTCATACAAGACTGTCAGTAGTTTATTGTGTCTGTCAGTAAGGAGTTATAATTTAGCGGGATATTTACAAATCTTAAAATTAAATGGTAGGCTTACAATTGACACCGTTTGGTTTGTTAATCAAATAATGTGTCAACTAAAACTGTTGCTCAAACATATTTAATTAAGAATAACACGCATACAAGAATAAAAACATGGTGAATGAATAATTTTATTTCTACAATTAGCGCACAAATCAATTAGCGTTCAGTCTGAAGATCAGTTAGCTCTGTTGAGAGCACCCTTCAGATGATCTATTACTCCTCATCTGTCATATGAGAATCACCGGACAAGTGCTCGTGTAGGCCCTACTCAGGCTACTGGTGGTTGATTTCATAATGGGGAGAGCTTCAAGTGTATATCACCTAGGGATGACCTTTGGTCAGTTCTGTTTTTTTCTCACAAACATAGGCCTATTTGACCATCACCAGTGGACAATGTGTGGCCGTGGCAGAGTTAATTAAGCCATCACTGTAGACAATAACGTTTTGTGTTGTGTGCACAATGGTGCCCACCGTCTAGGTGGACCAACATTGGCCAAACATTTGATAGATTTGTACCGTTCGCTGGGAACAGCGTTTGCTATTTATAGATGCTGACGCTGGTGTGGGATTGCATGGCGGCGACAGGCCAGCCTTAAAAATTTGTTCGTTTTGGATTTGAGTGCTGTTCGATTTAATATTAGCCTAGTATGGAGGGATGCAATGTATTTTATAGTAAACTTTTAGTTTGCAAAATTGCTCATAATCTCCAATCGCTTGACAATGATAGGACTAAGCTGTAAATTGAGCAACTAATTACAAGGGGAAGTAAATCAGAAACATAGATTTTTTACAGCTGGCCTCTGAGTCAGCAGACACGCTGACACAGAAAATCCAACCAGCGCTGCCTCGATACAGGGCCACCATATCTGCAGCTGGCACAATATCCGAATGACGTTGATGTGACGAGCTCTTTCTACAGAGAGACACTTTGATTTGTAAACGGGCTATTACCTACACATGAAAGCTATTATTCATTGATAACAATAACACAACACGGTACAAGCTTGATAGTTATCCTATGAATAATATAACATCAGTGATACGATGTGTTATTATACGATTTGGAGAAACATGATATTTGTGTTGTAGTGATTGATTGCACGATTTAAATGCAAAGACATCGTGCTCGTGTTTTAAGGTTTTCTAACACGATTTAGATACATGTAAGGGCGTGTTCAAAACGCTGATTGGTCAAGACCACCCTCCAATCGCACCGGGCCATGTCACGATGATTGATAGGTCTCGTATGATCTCACGTTGAGAATGATACTTCACGAGATTTTGACCTCTACCGTCAAAATGATGGCGTGATTAAACACTACATAACACGGCCTCGTACACACAGCGGCACTCTGTTCGTGAGTCCTGTATTCGCTGATTCAACTAATTTAACTTCTACAGTTTATATTAGACAAATTCAACTAATTCACATTTTTATTATTTACAAACAAAAATCAACTAAACTTAGATATTTGTCCAGTAAATAACGTTATGCTACAAGCTATTATAGTGTCCGTGTCAGTTATTTATATCACCGCATTTTGCTTATTATATTGCTAGCTATCTTAGCCTAACCAGATTACAATCACATTGACCTAAAACGATTGATATTAAAGATTAGTATATGTTGTAGAAGCATTTTAATAAAGCAAATTTGTGATGTATATATTACATTTATATATACCTCATTAATTGTACCAAGGAAAACATAATCTTATTCTATTTTCCTTGATTTTACCTAAATATTGTTGGTTCAAGGAGTTTGTGGTATCCTGAAACTGCGAAGTACCATTTTAAAAATAATATTTAAGAAAATATATTAAGAGAAAAGTTGTGTCATTGCAGATAATCCATAATCCAGTTATTACTAGCTTTATATTTTGTGCTACGCTATGTTACGACAGATATGTTAGTCTGCATAGGTGCATCATGAGATACTGTAATCAGGCTTAAAATCTACATTCATCAAAGACAAACTACTTCTTTTATCTTAAAATATAAGTTTATTTAAAATACAATCATAATAATTGATCATATTCATTTGACGCAGATGGTCTTCCAAGCTATTATATAAAACAACCTGTGGGAAAATGGAACAATTCGTGTGGCATTTACTGAATTTCTATAATAACCTGACCTGATATCAGCGGTTACAGGGGCGTTATTTAAAATGTTTCGATTCTTTGTAATGTTACTGCCTCAATGGACATATCGTACTTCTTTATCTTCATCTGATACATTAATAATATTTAACAGATGGTTTGACTATCCCCAAAATATTTAAAGAGACCCAAGTGGGATGACATGAAGTTTAATATGTTATATTGTATATGGAAGTGCATCACACAGATCATGATTTTATTTTTTCCAATCTAAGGGATGGTTGAAGAATGTTAGCACCGCATTGGGCCACATGCTGGTGCCGTCGGCCCAACCTTGGACACTCAATCGATGCTGCAGGGAATTCTCCAATCCCTCACTCTCGCACACCATTTAATGTCGGTTCCTTGTGAAGTTGGCTTTGATCCCACCGTGTGATAGGGTGGGTATAAGTGGTGTATAAGTATATATAACAGTTTTGTTTGCAATACAGAAATACGCTTCTTCGGAGATTTTATTTTGTTGATGATTTTTATGTAATTTAAGTTAAGGTCAGTGTATGTTGTCATTTTAATCATTCCAAACATGTTTAAATAGGTAGCCCTCGTTGAAGCGGGCTGCTTACTGTATTCCACACGGTCCTCTTCCGCACTCCAGCCCCTTAATTGTTTTTTTTAAATAACTGCCAATTTCTGCTTCCTCATACTTACCATAGCCATCACATACTACTGTGGCATGTTTTTTGGTGACATTTTGATTCAGTGATGTGCACGAATGACCAATATTTCGGAATATTTTCAAAATGACCGTTTAGCGGCCATTTTCAATTTTAGTAATTTTGTGACTTCGCAGAAAGTCATTATCTTCAAAATATTGCATGATAGCTAAAGCGGTAATATAAAATAAGCCTTAAGTAAGTTTTCTGATCTATATCAAATTAAAAATGGCCGACTGACGGTAACGGGAGGCTACTTGCGTGTTCGTTTGCGAACAAGTCTTTCCAGTTATGTATTTATGCATTTCCACCTTTTACAAATGGTATAGAATTAGACCACTATTTCTATATTTAACTTTTATTCTACTGATCATATTTCCATTAAATAAAACTATTTAAAAAATATTTGATGTTTTTTTTACTTTTATAAGAAAAAAATATATATGCGAATCGTAAGCATTATTCACGCCTACAAGGAAGGTCATACAATAAGTTAGCCATGGGCCACATATCTGTGCTGTTGGCCTAACATCAGACAGATACATCGCCGTGACGTCTATTTGCTTAGGGCCGACACAGTGTACTATAAAGGTAAAGGTAAAGGTGCAGGTTTATAGTCTGATATCAAATCTGAAGACCTAGCATCCGACTTCACATTTTACCCCCTGGTCACTGGACCTGTTCATTCGTGTGCCATCTCAACTCCGCGGAGAGCATACAGTCATGCTGCCAAAATATAAAAAAAATGCTTCCAACACTGTGAATTGAACTGGAATTACAAAAACAGCTTTTGTGGAATCAAGCAACCATTTATTTGTTTATATATTTAATTAATTTTTTTCTCTTCACAAAATGAAGAATGACCATCAACTGTATATTATTTAAAGTGACTAAATCAGGCCAACCAAGAAATAAGGACGACATTTAATTTCATAGGTGACCGAAATTTCCGTCGGCATTCGTCAATATACGTATCCATATATGACGGAAATTCCCGTGGCATGTATCAATGGACACTAGTACCCCTAGATCCTGGAATGCACTTGGGTCTGGAAGTGAAGGGGTTAATAACTGATAAAAGCGGTTTTCGGTTCACTTGTTACTTTGCTACAGCAATCCAAATTTAAGATATTTAAGCAATTCTGGTCTATGGATATATTTACCCTGATAACATCGCAAGGCTCTGACCCAGTGACCTCCATTTTTAAATGTAATAGTTCTAATACGATCAAAAGTTTACGCTTGCTGAAAATCGCATACTTTTCATAAGCACTTGAAATATTTGTCTCAATTTCATGGCATCCAAGTTTTTTGGTAGACAGCGGGAGTGTCGTTTTTACACAACTGACTGTGGAAAGAAAATGGCTGTCAGTGTGACTGGGCCTACGGCGAAATAAATGAGTATCAACAAATTTAAATATTGACTGTATTTTATTTCATATGAATGATACAATGTAATATATAAATTTAGGATGTTAAATTTAATGTCTATTAAGTAATGCAAATTAATTAAGAACATTGTTGACTGGACACAATCTATACTAAGAATAGGCCTGTGTATGGCCATTAATATAGAGTCAAAATACATGCGTACATGTATGGCTTAAGATTAAATATTTTCAGCTACCCTACCAATAATAGACATAGGCCTACATATTCACAGTATAGTCAAGATAGTGTACAGTAAAAATAGATTTCTAAAAGGCAGAGCGTCGGTGTACATACGAGACTGTCATCGGTGAAACTAAAAGTCGTTATTCTCTTCGTTATTGTTTTTTTTTAATATTGTGGTTAATCTTAATATTAGTAAGCCTAATTTATTTTAACTTTAAATACGACAGACGTCAGTTCTTTAATAAACAACACTTGCTTTAGATATATATAGGCCTAGTTCTTTCTAAATACATTTAAATAATATATAGAAAATTGCTGGTCACCCATCCCACACACGCTCATATGATAAGTGAATGGCACGTCAGCACAAAAGGGTATGCATATTGTCCTGGTGCCGCTTGTAAATATTGAAAACAATTTTTTTTGCTTAAGATGTTCTAATATATTCCTGTTAAACTGCATGTATACCTAATACAATGGATCTAAAGCATTTGATTATCTCATTTTATGTGGCTTTGGTATATGTTTCACCTTAGTTGACCATTCCGTGTAGGCCCTAAATTGTAGGGCGTTAATTAAGCATATAGGTAAATATCAATAAAATACGAATTGACATGATAGTACTTACAGGAGATGCATTTTTCACTCGACCAAGTTTCTTTTTTCGATTCATGATATCCTAGATTCCTTGATTAATTGAATGATCGATATCCCTTTGTCCTTGTAACCTTGCGTTAGCGATCTTTGGTAAATAAACTCATAGATATAATATTAATTGTGAGTTCTAAACGAAGACTTCTGAGGGATATATATATATGGGCCTATATATGTATATACTCCTCTATCACCCAGCGTTTGCCTGCTGTATCGTCATTGGTCAGTCAGTAAATGACAATCCCCGCCCCCTCTACTAGCACACTGGCCAGATGAGCGACACGTGGACGAACAAGGCGGCCTGCCTGTCATCACACGCTAGTCCACCACACCACATCATAACATTTATTACCCCCCCCCCTCCAGAATTATATAGTTACTCTCTATCAATAACTTCATATATAATGTCATTGCTTTCTGAATATAAATGCTTGACTTATAATTTATAACTCTTGCCGCAAAAAAAACGAATGAGTATTTTTTACCAGAGCGACAGATGTTGTCAAAATTGTATCAAGAATAAATATGAATTATGACATGATAGCCAATACACGATATTATTTCAATTATAAGTTGAAAAAAATGTGTTTTTTTCTGACAGATTGGCACATGCGAATTTTTAAATTATTATCATATTTTACGAGTTCAAAGTTGTGTTATATAGTTAATGACATCAATGAATCTATAGGTTTCTTGTTAACATTTTACACAGTAGCAAGATATATAAATATATATAAACCATATATATTCTTGACAGTAGGCATATAGTTATACTGATAGGGCTCAAATATGTCGGATAATTTGAGCCTCGTGCAATCAATATTTTTTTACTTTTGGTTAAAAATGCGCATTCATTCGACCTTAACTACCAAAAATCACTGAACCTTGATATTGTATTGTCTTAGGGATAATCTTTCCAGAATCCATTTTATTACATGCACCATTATTAAAGAAACCAGGATGCACAGATTATCAACAGCATTCACTTCAACACAAAGTGACACTTTCCTGTTAGATAAGCAATATATTTTTTACTGATTTATATCATCAACGTCGTTGTAATTTGATTTTTTTCAAATAGATAATATCTAGGAAAATAAATATATTTGAATATAAATATCAGAAGCTGCTAAGTGTATATATGGAAACTATGTGCTTACAATTTATTGAAATCAGGACAGAGCTTAAACTGATCAAAGCAGTCATATAACCGCCCACAACACCTTTTTCAAACACTGAAAATCTGGTGAATATGTCGGCCTCGTGTACGCGCGGCGGGGGTATGTATGTCTAAGATCTGTGACGTTGGAGTTGTATAATCAGATGTGGTTGCAATCAATGGGCGTTATTCTTGTGTTCTCCTTTCTTTAGTCGAAATGACTTATTTCACGTCAAATAAAAAATGAATCTAAACTAGAAGATATTTGATTGTCTTGCGCCTGAAATTATGTGATATAATAGTCACCCATATAGGGTATGAAATTTCGTTTGAATGTTTTTTTATACAAATTGAAATAATTCAGGTAGTGGTAAAATATTTGGAAATATTGCAAAGTGGAATAAGGAGAATAGCTAAGTTTTAAAATATGTATGATTTTACAACAAAGTTTTCAACGAAATATTTAGATCATCACAATTATATAAAAATTGGGGTACGGAAAATACTACCATTTTTAATTTGTAAATCTAAGATGCGTGACTTGATGCGTGGGTTGATGCGTGGCCTGATGCTTGTCTTGATGTGTGGCTTAATACGTGGCTTGGTTCGTGGCGTGATGCGTGGCTTGATGCGTGGCTTGATACGTGGCTTGATGCTTGAGGCGTGGCCTGATGCGTGGCTTGATGTGAGGCTTGATGCGTAGCTTGATGCTTGTCTTCTTGATGCTTGATGTGTGGCCTGATGCGTGGCTTGATGCGCGGCCTGATGCGTGTCTTGATGCGTGGCCTGATGCGTGGCTTGATGCGTGGCTTGATGCGTGGCTTGATGCGTGGCCTTATGCGTGGTTTCATGTGTGGCTTGATGCGTGGCTTGATATGTGGCTTAATGCGTGGCCTGATGTGTGGCCTGATGCGTGGCTTGATGCGTGGCCTGATGCGTGGCCTGATGCGTGGCTTGATGCGTGGCCTTATGCGTGATTTCAAGCGTGGCTTGATGTGTGTCTTGATGTGTGGCTTGATGTGTGGCTGGATACGTGTCTTGATGTTTGATGCGTGTTTTTATGCGTGTTTTGATGTGTGGCTTTCTACGTGGTTTTTTACGTGGCTTGATGCGTGGCTTGATGCGTGTCTTGGTGTGTGGCTGGTGCGTGGCTTGATGCGTTGCCTGATGTGTGGCTTGATGCGTGGCTTGATACGTGGCTTCATGCGTGGCTACATGCGTGGCTTGATACGTGGCTTCATGTGTGGCTACATGCGTGGTTTGATATGTGGCTTCATGCATGGCTTGATGTGTGGCTTCATGTGTGGCTTCATGCGTGGCTTTATGCGCGTGGTGAATTTAGAAATCACTCCTGAATTGTTATCAGTGTTTAATTTTGGTTGTTTTTGCCATGCTGCATGATCAGTATGTTTAAAAAACGCATTTGTTATACGCTATTTATTGTCGAGCTATCTTTCTTGAACCAAGGATGCTTGAACAGTAGCTTGGCACAGTACATTTAGTGTACAAGGCTGTGCATTTGAAATTATCGCATACAGTTGGAGATACGTATCACGCATACCCACCATGCCACATATTTCGTTGCGCATCACGGCACATGCACATATATTCACAAAGTTCCATAAGTAATGCTTGTAACCAGCATGGCTCTAATTCAATCTGCTATAGGCCCCGAAATACGGTACGCAAAAAACACTTTTTGGATTGATGATTTTTATATGCTTAATTGTTCAACTATATAAATTCATCTATATTCAGATTTTTGTACTCATCAATCAAACATTCAACACAACACACATGTTTTCGTAAAATAAAGTCACCAGAAAAAGAATGAGATTAGAGAAAATATCTTGTCATTGGTTAGTGTGATCCACGTGATTCTTGAAATTATGTAACATAATATGTTATTGAACAAACATATAAGAAACATAATATGGCATTACAATGTGATGAGTAACTTTTTTTCAAACAATTTGTTTCAAAATGAAATTGCATATATATATATATTTGTCTTCCGTATTATCAAGCTGGGCAGGCAGGCAGGCAGGCAGGCAGGCAGGCAGGCAGGCAGGCAGGCAGGCAGGCAGGCAGGCAGGCAGGCAGGCAGGCAGGCAGGCAGGCAGGCAGGCAGGCAGGCAGGCAGGCAGGCAAGCAGGCAGGCAGGCAGGCAGGCAGGCAGGCAGGCAGGCAGGCAGGCAGGCAGGCAGGCAGGCAGGCAGGCAGGCAGGCAGGCAGACAGGCAGGCAGGCAGGCAGGCAGGCAGGCAGGCAGGCAGGCAGGCAGGCAGGCAGGAAGGCAGGAAGGCAGGCAGGCAGGCAGGCAGGCAGGCAGGCAAATAAAAACAAAACAAAGCGACGATCGCTTAATCGACGCTCGATTCACCCTCTTTTGCTATATATGGTGCCATGGTCATTATTGTTTTTATATATAAAGAAATCGTGATTTTTGATAATATTTGCGTCCTATGTCTTTAATAAATGATTTGATACACTGTTTTAAAACGGTATAATATATTTTATTCAATATTGCCTCAAAATCGTATTGAGAAATATTGATTACAATCAACAATAATTTATTGTTTTCATACATAAAGAAACCGTGTTTTTTTTATAATATTTTTGATACACATTAACATGCATAAGAAATAGGGTCGGTTTGACCTTGGAAATAATTTATATGGAATTATGCAAATGTATATATCTAGCTCGAGCTCATAATGGATATGGGAGGTCACTCTCGTTAATAATTGGGATAACATGTATCATTACGTTATTGTCTTATATATCATGTATAACGTTAGAGTCTGTTAATATTCGGTTTATCGCTTCTTTTTTATTATTTCTACTTTTATTGTTACTTTTGAGATATTTATTGAAATTTGTGCATATTTATGGTGAGTCGGGATCCGAGGGAATGCTACCTGTCTGCCGCTATATGAGGATTCCTACTGACATAATACAAATTGTTTTCTGTGATTTCATGGAATACTGCGACTGTTTCTGTCTCAGACTCGTTTATTTGTTTTCTACATATTTATATTGTAACAGTATTTAAAAAACAAAAAGTAGAAAACAGGGGACTTCCGCTATAAGACATATACGTTTTAATTTATTGCCTCAAATAAACATGATAAAAGCATAATGTGATTCGTGTATCAGTTTTGTTATTGAAATAATAAATACATACATATTAAACAAATTTACATATTTCATCTATTCGCTCAAAATGCATATATAGGCCTACTTGATCTAAAACATTGGGATGATATTATTCATAATTTTTTATTTAAAGTGCTGTGTCAATGTAGTGTTTCCTCAGCGGTGCGGCTTTCGAATACATATATAATACCACAAAACGTCGGAATATAAAAATTATAATGTATAAATTATTATATAAATAATGCAAAGTGCAATATGAGCCTATGTATACATAGAACGTAACGCTCCTGTCTGCAGGTATTACACAGAGCCTCATAAAATACAAACCATTGAACCAGAATTGGTTTAATGATGGACGAGCGTACTAGATACTGTGCCAGTGTTAGCACAACACAGAAAAATGTGTTTGCTGGGGGTCCCGCGCACGTGGATGCCTGCGTGTGTGCTTTGTGCGGCTTGCATATCTGGGTTGAATATCAACTAAATTTAACTACAATCTGAAAACTTTCACTTGGTTATTATCGTATTACCCATTGTGAGTGATATAACAATGTCTGAGCACATGTTTAAAAGTAAATGGGATATATAGACACGAATTTGAACAACTACCTGATATAAACATATGTAGATGATTACCTGGGTAAATTAACAAAAATACCGGTAAGTGATATTCTACTAAAAGAGCAACACGCAGCCGTCAGAGGTTGTAAGTACACGCCCCCGACCATAAAATGGCGCAACATGTTGATAGCTGACCACAGCTGTCGGGGTCAGCAGATCAAACGTGCTGCAGCAACTGCAGTCACGCCCAGGGACTCAGGCCGGTGGTCACATATGATAACAATTACTGAGACTTGGGGTGATAAAATTTATCAAAGAAAAACAAGGCACCCTAACTATGCAGTTTATATAATCTTATCCCCTTCACGAAGGTTTACGTTACTGGTAGTAAGAATTTTAGGGAAAAGGGCGAAGCAAATGCCCATAATTTATGTCCCAAAAATATTCAAAGATCTATGAACGTTTCGTATTCAAATATTGAACCTTGCGCTCTAATATGAAAATAACTTGATGATATCGGAGATAAAAGATCAACATAATATTATTATGCATACCGTTGTAGGAACCCAACAAATATCAACTGTTGGAATAATAGTGGGTCAGTGTCGCAGACGGTGGCCTAACATTGAACTATCATTGGTTCATCGTCTCGTGTTTGTTAAGAATAGCAAATACAAATATACATATAAACTTGAGAATAGTAGAAACCTTAGTAAAACTGTTATATATGTATATTACCTTACAATATGTATAATTTTATGTTATATATCGATAGATATACTACATGTAACATAGCTAACAATATTATTTGATCAAAACATGACGACCGACTTAGACAGAATAAACACTACTACACAATAAACAAATGCAATAAAATATGAATGAATGAATGAAATCTTATTTGGTGCATGTATCCAGCCGGAGGCTGTTCAGAGCGCTGAACATCGAGAGTAAATTAGCAAGGCCTGTTATCATTCAAATTCCAACACAGTCTACTGGGAGATATACAGCTGAGCTGCCATCGAGGCGCATCGAGCTATTTTCTTTCCAAGCAAATTCGCTTTATGTTCCAAGTACTCACACATTGTGGATTTTCCGGGGTCTCGCTGGATGGAAACTGCGCCTATGTCCATTGAGGTTCTTTTACGTCCAACTCTAGGTCAGTCAGACGAGCCATTTGATTTACGTGGTTCTCTGAGCCTTACAAATCAGGTCCTACGCTGTCGCTATGCTGGTTAGATGTTTGAACCATAAGTATATATATATATATATACTGTAATTATATTTTTCGGAAATGTTATTTATTATTGTAAAATAGTTTCATTAATGTGCGTTAGGTACATACTGGGCTATTTATCAGTGGAAATTCCAAAGGGGCTGTGGGTTGTGGTGTTTTTTAGTAAAATATGAACAACGGCCACTGTACACTCTGACTGTGAGTTGTGGGGGTTTCAGTAATTTTGCATATGCCGACTACTAAAACCCCCACAACCCACAGCCATTGGGGATTTTTATGCTTCCGAGAATCCGGGCAATGCGGATCAGATTCTGCTGGATTCACAATTCAACACTTGACTCACAATTTGCGTATTTTTAAAGAAATACAATTTGAATGCGACTGTTTACTATATTATAAAAATCCCCAATACGTCCTATCGCTGGTCAATGCACGTAGGAGCTTTGTGACGTCATGGGAATTCCCTGGCTAAAACCCATACGTCACAAGGATTTTCCTCTTTCCCTGAATAATGCAGCATTGTGATAAAGTGATGAGTCCAAGGATATTATTGGATGTGTTAACAAAAATAAAAATACACTCCTCACAAAAAAGCTGACAAAATGGTGCAAATTCAACGAGCCACAACTTTGGTTTAATGTTGTGGCGACGTTGGCCAAGACTATTACACCATAAAGACGTTCACAATGTTTGATGAATGTTGGGCCAGCGACGTGACGGTGGACCAACATTCATCTAACATTGGGTGGTCGTCTTGTGTTTTCTGGGTTCTTCATTGTCATTGAAAATAATGAGATTACATGAAAAAGACGAAAGTAAACATTATTAAAAGTTATAAATAGCCCTATGTTTCTGATTTGTAATTCTGCAAGCAAGGAATTATTAGTGTAGGCTGAAATCATCTGGTTTTATCTCATTAGGGGTCATGGGGGTCATTAGGGGTCATAAAAGAATCACTGGTCAATGTGCTGTTCTTCGTGCAGGCATCACACTGCACCCTCCGCACTGCATGATATTCTACACCCAAGGACCAATATAACTGGTATCACCAACATGTGTTTAACACTGACCAATTCATTACTTGGATTAACATTGATTTAATGTTGCCAGATGGGTGTGACGCTGAGCCAACATTTAATCAACATCCGGACTTGTATTGTCAGATAAATTACTTAATATTATAATTCTAAAAATGTAAACCCTGATTGTAGTAATTATGACTTAAAAGGGAAAATGTCCCAGTCAACACCAGACGTTCACTCAATGTTGGTGGTTAAACAGGAGGTTTGTGACCCATCGTGACCCCTGGCCCACCAAAAGCTACAAGATTGTATCTGCTTTTAACACGTGACATGACCTGGTTTCTAGAATGACTTGACCTAAATCTTGCTTATTGCGGCAAATCTGTACTGAGCATGTATATAGTTCTCTATAGTTGCAGTCAACTTCCACCAGCGTTGGGTGTTTTTCGCCGATTTCTCAGTCAATTCTGAATCAATTTCCATAAAATTTTGCAAGCTATCTTTTCAAGTATTCCGGCGCCTACCCTGAAAATTTCGTAAAATTTGAATGAGTATTTCAAAAGTTAGACCATTTGACATGTAGTGGAATTTCGTGATTGAGGCTGATAGCGTTTAATGGGTTTATAGAGGAGCGTCATAATTTGCAAAAACTACATGTCAAATGGTCTAACTTTTAAACTACATAATATTTTTTCTTGAAATTTTCTGGGAAGTTGCCGTTAGACTAGAAAATAATGCTTGCCAAATTTCATGACAATCGAATGAAAATTGTGTGAGTAATCAGCGAAAAGCATGCAACGCAAAAGTGGCAGATTTAGTGTGATTTTTACTATAATGCCGTATCACAGTATGCATAATTAATGGTAGCATGTCCTTGGGAACCCAGTACTTACGCTATTGATTAAATAATAGGCCTATAGTGTTTACTGGGTTTATTGGAATGAATAGTAATCCTTTACCTGCTACAGACGTTATTTTGAAAAATATGGTGTTTACAGGGTTTATTGGAGTAAATAGTAGCCCTTTACCTTACGTAAATATGTGTGATATTTTTAAAGCGAGCATTTCAGAGAAAATGATACGGCTTGTCGCAAAAGTCCTATAGCTTTCATTTGGATGTACTATACTTTGCTATTCTATCAAATGATATGTATTAAATTGAATATTATATTGAAGGACTAAGTCGTCCCTTTGGTTATGAAAGGGTGTATCTGCCACTTTGTAAAGTATCAGATACACCCTTTCATATCTAAGGGAACTAAGTATCCAGAAAAAATGAGACGTTGATTCGACGTTGGTTTAATGCTGGGCCAGCGTCGTAAGTGGAGGACCAACATTAAACCAACATTGAATCAACGTCTCATGATTGCTGGATATACTTTGGTATAGTTTTCACACTTTTGGTTTTGATGAAAATCTATATTTTAAGATGAAATATACAGCTGTTGACCATGGAATATTATCAGATTATAGCCTTGTATCAATTGATCGCTATATGCCTGTATTTAAATAGACTTGCACCAACCGATCGCCATAGGCCTGTATTTAAATAGACTTGCACCAACTGACCGCCATTTATGTACTAAAACCTCCACAGCCCCACAACCCACAACCCAATGGGTTGTGGGGTTTTAGTAAAATATGAATAAAGTCCACCGTACACTGTGGGTTGTGGGGGTTTTCGTAATTGTGCTTATGTCAGCTACTAAAACCCCCACAACCCTCAGCCATTGGGTCAGTTTAAGTTGATGTTGGGCCAGCGTCGTAGACGATGGACTTGGTCCTGGTAGGACAAAGACGGCTATGTGTAGGATAAGTTCAATGCGCCGAAATGGCTGCAGGACTGTATGCTTCCCGTGGAGTTGAAATGACACACAATTTCATGAACAGTTTCAATTGTAAAGTCGGCTAATAAGTCTTCAGACTTGATATCAGACTATAAACATATACCTTTACCTTTTAATGACTGACCAAGATCATAGGCGCGTGATTGGTCGAGATCACGCGCCTGAGATCTGGGTCATACTCTTTTAGAATACCGGCCCAGAATACAGATCTGAAGAAAGTGCTGTTTGATTGTATCGGCGTCCAGTAACAATAAGTGTTTACATTACGAGTTACCAGTTACAGCTGTTATACATTGTATGAGTCAAACAGCAGTAACCGTTTACTTTACATGTGTGCATTTACTGCTATTTTAATTTGGACCGCAGAATACTTGTAGATCTGGAATGATATCTGATTTTGGATAATCCAGTTCAAATCGTCCTCATGTAACCGAAGTGTCACCGCTACTTGTTAATGTGGCAAGTATGACCTTTTCGTTCCAGGAGGTCGAGATTGTGGCTTTAATGTGACCAATACAGCACATTTCCAAGGAATAAATTAGTCTTTAACCCAATACCTATACTGTCTTTAGGCTTCAAAACACCTCTCAAAACTGTCAAGCCATTCATTCACTGCTATAATCGTTTTTAATTTTTGAGATTTGTTTATCTCTTGAAATGACCTTGAAATGACCTAATGTCATCTTAACTATGACAAATTAAAGCCCTGTGTGCTATATAGCTATGCATTGCTCCTAATGATTGCCTTTATGGTCTATTTGAAATATTACATTGTTGTGGTAAATGTATCAACGAAGAGTTAAAGCAGTGAGGTGGCTTAGCAACATTATATTTACTTGGCGGACAAAAGTGCCATTTTTTTACACAGACTCAGGGACACGTATGGATCAAAAAAATCCTTGCGCCAAAAAAATATTCTATTTTTACAAAAGTTATCGTGTAATAATGATTTTGATGGTATTTTAGCATTTTATCAAGGTAAAAACTCTTTTCCCAGATTCTTTAACATAATATATTAAGTCCCTAACATCAATAAAAGGCGCTAATATACGGATAATAGTGTGTTGATCATGCAATGTTACCATTCTGATTTGTGAGGCCACAATTAGTGCATTTTTCGTCTCTATTAGTGAGTTAGTCTGTTGTCTGTTTGTACATTAACGCTGACAAGTCCATATGGATGTCCATTACGATTTTTTTATTCACGTGTCAGCATCGACAGACAGACAGACATACATATATTTTATTGGCAGAAAGAAAGTCAATCCAGACTTATTTGTCAGCATCGACAGTAATTACGTGCTGGCTGTCTGTAACTAAGTAACGTTAAAGTAAATTAAATGCATATAATTATATATGGGGCTAGTAGCTGTTAAGGTCTCATGGTGTCGTTTCAAATATTATTTGCTATCTAAGATTATTATTGTTGAATACAGTTTAGACAAAAATAAGAATTTGATATTTTTTATAGTAGATACTCAATTAAATCATTTAATTTGTGATCTGCATATTATACATATTCTGAAGTAGGAATTTGCGTGAGCTTATGCCATGTGAGTGCGTCAACTACGCAAACATGTGTGAGATATAAGATAAATATGGTCACCATCAGATAGTGGATAGTCAGACATATGTCCATCAGCAGAAGGAAGTATTTATTTTATATCTTATATATGACCTCCAAACAGAGAGTTTTAGTACAAACCCATATTCTTCTAATATATACTGATCATGTTGACTCGCCACCACAATATAGTCAACGTTTTATCTCAGTGTTGGTCATCGTGATTGACGTTGGACCGATAGCAGAAGAAAGCTGTGATCATCCCCTTAATGTCTCTGGGATAGAACAGTAGGCCGTTTTACTAAGTTGATGGGTATGGCGATAATCAGAAGCTAGGGTCATGACCTGCTGAGGGCGGCGGGCTGGCGGCAACAATAATAACAGTTAGTATATATCCCAGCAAACACAAGGCGTTGACCCATTGTCGAGTTAACGTTGGCACATTTTTGTTGACGCTGGCCTAACATTTACTTAACATTGGATCAAAGCCTTGTTTGTGTATAGGTAATATGGTAGCTGAAGATATATGTACCTTACTCGTTGTAGGCCGCCGCAAAATATTTGTTTTGCTTAAACTTATTTAAACAGGATTTATTTAAACAGGATTGCAAACAGCCAGATGTCCACTAGTTGCTCTCCTTAGATTTACACATATACAGACAGTGTACATTGAAAAACAAATATTATAACATAATATAAGTGATAAAAAATTTTTTGGATGAGTGTTGCAGTGAGTAAAAGTAAAACGAAACAATAGTATTTTAAAGGTAACTCAGCTTCAAGAAACAATTTTTTAAATATAATTAATAGAAAATTTCAAAATTATATAAGAAGATGCTTTTAATCAGCATAGGTTTTTAAGCTACTTAAATCTCCACTCTCATGATTTTTTTAAATAAGTTAAAAACAGACAATATTGTATCAAAACTTAAATCAACTGTGCCATACAATAAATAATTTTCAAGAATAATTTTGTTCTCATACATATTTGTAGGAAGTAAAGCTGATAAATCCCCTTTTAAAACGATGTTCATTGCACTTACTCCCAGTCTTAAGCGAGAATGACTGATTGCACTCTTTCGAGAATCACATATATAGCGGGGAGAGAATTCATAACAATCGTGCACTTGGCATGATGTTTGGCATGATGTTAGGTATGGACAGTGTGTTTTCAAATCCATTGCAAGCAAAATGGCCGTGGCCAATGGTGACCTCTAGAGGTCAAATTCAAAACGGCCGCCAAAAAGGATCATCAAAACCAATATATGTAATATCTCAGCTCGTTTTTTGAAGTAGAATATTATGTAATACCTCTTTTTGTATGTTTTTTGACATGATGGTGTCATTTCAATGAAATTAATGTTTTTAGAGGTCAAAGGTCATGTTCAAGGTCAAGTATGAGTTTAATTTACTACTATATATTATATTAGTAAAAAAAAACTGTCTGGAAACTAATTTTCATTTTTTCAAAAATTGGTATGGCTTCTGTTGATCTCTGAGTAAAATTCAAAATGGCTGTCAAAATTGATAAATGTAATATCTTAGCTCTTGTTTGAAGCAGAGCATTATGTAATACAATTTTTTCTATGTTTTACGGCATGGCAAACCTGTTCCCGGGGTCATTTTAATACTTTATTAGTGTAGTCATTCTGGCAAAACAATCTCGACAAATTGCTAAGAATGTTTTATGATTTATTATGATAGATATAGGTCCCAACTGACATGTCTGAAAAGCCTCAAGCAAAACTCCTGTTCAATTTCGAGAAATTGACTAAAACTGTTTTCTAATGTCACGATCGCTAGCAAAAATAGTTATTCTCAATTTTGCAAATATTAGGTATCGTTACTTATGTTTTTAGACAAGAATCGATTGTAGCGATCAGTTTAATTTTAAATACAAAGAATGATTAATTTAAAGTTGATTTGGCGATCTGTCAGAAAAATAATTGAATTATTAATATTATTGAATAATTAATAAAATAAATTATTATTTTTAATCATTATTGAATTCTACATCTATGTATAATACGAGGTGCCTTTTTGTGCCAAGAATAGCTAAGAAAAACATCGCATTATACACAGGAATATACGTTAAATCGATTATATAAAAAATACTGAATTAAAATGCCTCAGTAACATTACAATTTATCACTGATGACTACAACTTACGGATATCGAATTAAAACCTAATTATTCGAGGGGAAGTCTTGGATATGACCATGATCTAAAGAAATGTCCCAGTATACATCACAAAAAGTCATTTTGATGGGGTTTTTTCGTGTTTTTTTTTCAGGATTTATGTAAATATAATTATATTTTAATAATTAACAATTTTAAAATAATTATATTTTAAGTGATTTTAAGTTTAAAAAGTATATGAGTATATTATGTATTATTGTATTAATTATTCTTGTTGGCCTAGATAATAATATGCTCTTGCACTTAATGGGTAGCGTGTGTGACCACTTACAATATGGGTTTTTGGTTGTTGACAACGTCGTGGATATGAGCAGGCCTATATTCTGTACTAGGCCTACATGTATATTACATTTGAATCTACACATCTATTATTTTTTTGTATTTTTCAAATTAAAATAATGTACAGTTCCACCCCCATTAGTTACACATTGACGATCACAATCGGTGGCTGATAACTTGTATATTAGCTTGTTCTTCAAGAACAATCGAGAATGCTTCAAGTGGGCGATGAAGAAATCCGCAGATCATACCCTTAGAATGCACATCCACCAGCAAGATATGCGTAGGCCTACTGGCGTTTTGCTGATTCATTTTCAGATTCAATGTCAGCTTCGAATGAATCACAAAATTTCAAAGAGTGATGCAACACTTATATTCCAGCTTCCAGCACCATAATTCCTGAGAAGTAATGGATCCCGTTTTTCATTACAGTTCAATTTTTTTTTATTGGATAATTACCATTTATCGACTGATATTATCACATTAAAATTCAGGTTTATAAGTCAACATGATAAGGGGGCTAGGGAGAGGGTTTGACTCTGTGATCGAGCTCTCTTAATGATCTATGTGAGTGACCACAACAAAATATCCAAGTATTTCTTACAGTTATTGCATGTCATAGAACATATATGTCTCTAATGGTCTCAGACATACTATTTATACGAAACTGTTGCGGTTCAATAATTCAACCATTTGTCAACAGCTATAATTTTATAGTTACGTTGAATTTATATGTACCCCTAGATCGTTATTAAGAAAACAATATTCTCAACAAGAGCACTTACATGACTAGAGTAGCTGGTAAAACAAACCTTTTATTCAAATATACTTTTTAAGGGGCACTTCCACAAATGTGGTTGAACTATCAACTCTCTGCTGCAATTAATGATATATCAATGTGATATATACCTCATAAATTGTCTCCAAGTACTTCAATTTAAACATACAGTACATCTAGTAATATTCGTGAGGTTTTAATTTTCGCTAATTTCGCTAGGACAAAAACAATTACGAAAATTATTATTAGAATAGCGTAACTAAAGAAAAATGAAAAAAATCGCAAATCCTAAGCTGCGTGAAAAGTCCCAACATCAGAAATTCGCGAAAAGTTAAACACGCAAAAAATACCAGATCTACAGTATTTAATATTTCAATTTAAGCATATTTAAAGAAGAATTGATAATGCATAATTGAATAAATTTGAGCATGAGCAAACAAAGGAAAACTATTTGGATAGTTCCCCTTCTGATCTATATTACTCATTGATGTGTCAGGTGAAGATACAGCAATGAGACATTGGCATGTCCTGGAATTTAGAGGTTTCTTAACCTTCTAAAAATGTCCAATGCTGCCAGCTGATTAATTAGGTCTATATTGTTCAATACATGCTCATAAATGGCTCCCTTTTCCTATATATTTGAATATGTAATACTTTTGTAGATCAATGCTATAAATATGATATATTTATAACATAGTATCTTACGTACAGTTCTTGTTAGTACAAATTATACGAAAAAATGAACAACTGTCAGATGATTTTTAGGAAATGAAATGAATCGGGCTTTGGGCCACCTTTGTGCACATACAGGCTAAAATGGGCAAGGAGAACCTCCTCAGGATGGTGGGATGAGTGAGATGACACTGCCCTCCAGACACTGAATTCGAAATTCAAATCCTGGAGGTTGGAGGCCGAGCACGCTACCTCTCGGTCACGGAGGCTCCCCACAAGTTTTTACAAGTGAGCGTGGAAGAAACAGTTTTGCTTCTTTCAAACCGCCGAGACCGGGAAACGAACCCCGAATTATAGCGTGGAAGGCAGCGCTGATAACCTTTACACTGGGGCAGATGATTTTTAGGAGGTCTATATAATTGTTTTAAATGCCTCATAAATATTACTCGTTAGTAACACACTGCAAGGCATATTAACCTTCATTGTCATTTTTTACAGCCCAAGTTACATTTAGATATACCAAATCATTGGGAGGAAGGGATATTCGTAGTTTAAGGACATCATCTGCTTCCATGAACTAACGATTCAAAGTAAAATAAATTAGATATATATACTAACGATTCAAAGTAAAATTAATTAGATATAATTAATATAAAATGATTAAATACCTCATAAATGATCCACATTAATAGCCGTATGTAACAGAATAATATCAAATATTAATTATGTTATGTCAACGTAAATGCAATGTGAGAAAGCTAAGTCAGGCAGTAAAGCAAACATTTTAAAGGGGTATATATACCTCAGAAATTGTCTCCATCGAGAGCCACCTGCAACACATGATATCTACATGATATCTACAATATCAATTATTTGAAATCAAAGAGATTGCAATCTGAGTATTGGGCCTTATATATAGCTAGTAATATAGTAAGTAAACAAAATATTTGAAAAATAGTACAATTTAGACATATTTATTATTTCCATTTTAGATATTTAGGGAAGAAATGGAAATGTATAATTATAGAAATTTAAACATGAGAAAACAAAGAAAAAATATTTGGATAATTAAGCTTCTGATAAATATTACTGTGTCAGTTAAAGATACAGCAGTGAGACATTGGCATGTCCTGCAATTTCGAGGCTTATTAACCTTCTAAAAACGTCTGATACTACCACCTAATATTAATGAGGTCTATTGTGTTCAATAAATGCTCATAAATGGCTCCCTTTGCCTCTATATTTTAATATGTAATACTCTTGTAGATCAAAGACACAAATATGATTTATTTATAACATAGCTAGTATCTCAGGTACAATTTCTTGTTAGTCCAATTTCTATGACAAAACTGTACAATGATTTTAGGAGGTCTATATAAATGTCTTAAATGCCTCATAAATAGTTCCCGCTAGTAACATACTGTTACGCATATTGACCTTACCAATGAATTATATTAAGTCAATGTTATTGAAAAGTAGTAATGTATATTTAGTGAGTGTTGATTTTAAACCTGATCACATCATGTCAATTCATACAACACTTTTATATACCCAAAATACTATTTGCGTAACGTAGCCACTTCGGTAAGTGATGATTATTAATTGGTAGATTGTCTGTCTTCATTGTCATTTTTATACACCAAGTTACATTTAGATATACAGAATCACTGGGGGACGGCATGTTCGTAGTTCAAGGACAGCATAATTATACTTCCATAAACGAACGACTAATAAGTGAAATTAATGAGGTATATATAAAAGAAGTAAATACCCTATAAATTACGCAAGCCGATAGCCGGCTATAACAGAATAATATAGAAAAGATTAATCATTTTATGTCAATGAAAATGCAATGCGAGGAAGCTAAGGCAGCTAGTAAAACAAGTATTTTATTCAAATGCACTTTTTTAAGGAGTACGTCCACAAATATGCTTCAACTAACAACTCTCTGGTGAAATTATTGAGGTCTATATCAATGTGATATATACCTCATAAATTGTCTCAAAGTATTTTAAATTAAACATACTGTAGATCTAGTAATATTAGCGATGTTGCAATTTTCGTGACGAGGACAAATTCGCGAACTCAAGAATCTCACGAGAATTATTATTATAATAGTTCTACTGAAGAAAAATGGAAATTTGTGAATACTAAACTTCGGGAAAAATCACAAAATCAGAAATTCGCGAAAATTTAAACACACGAAAATTACCAAATCCACAGTATTTAATATTTTAATTTAAGCATATATTTTTAAGAAGTGAATATGCATAATTGAAGAAATTTAAACATGCTAAAACAAATAAAAACTATTTGGATAGTTCACCTTCTGATCAATATTATTTATTTATGTGTCAGGTAAAGATACATCAGTGAGACATTGTCATGTCCTGAAATTTAGAGGTTTCTTAACTTTCTAAAAACATCCAATGCTGCCAGCTAATATTAATGAGGTCTATATAAATGGCTCCCCTCGCCTATAAATATGATATATTTATAACATAGTATCTTAGGTACATTTCCTTGCTAGTCCAAAATACATTACTAAATGAACAACTGATAGATGATATTTAGGAGGTGTATATAAATGTTTTAAATGCCTCATAAATATTTATCGTTAGTAAAATACTGTAATTCATATCAACCTTGCCAATTAAATAAATTAAGTCAATGTTATTGAAAAGTAGTAATGTATCTTTAGTGAATGTTGATTTTAAACCTGATTACAACACCTCAATGGCTACAGCATGTGTATTTACCCCAAAATGCGCCAATCTGTGTAAAGTAACAACTTATGTAAGTGATGGTTATTAATAGGTAGATTGTCTGTCTTCATTGTCATTTTTTATAGCCTAAGTTACATTAAGATATACAAAATCATTAGGAGACGGGCTACTCGTAGTATAAGAACAGCATATACTTCAATGAACTAACGACTGATAAGTGAAATTAATGAGATATATATATAAAAGTATTAAATGCCCCATAAAAGACCAACGCCATTAGCCATCTGAAACAGAATAATATCAAAGATTTGTCATTTTAAGTCAACGTAAAGGTAATGTGAGTGAGCTAAGGTAGCTAGTAAAACAAATATTTTATTCAAATATACCTTTTTTAATGGGCACTTCCACAAAGCTGCTTGAACTAACAACTCTCTGGTGAGAATAATGAGGTCTATATCAATGTAATATATACCTCATAAATTGTCTCTATCAAAAGCCGTCTGCATCACATAATACTCTACAATATCAATTATTTAAAATCAATGTGATTGTAATCTGAGTATCAGGCTAAGACAGATATAGGAAGAAGCGGGATTGCTCAATTAAAGAAATAAGAACATGAGAAAACAAAGAAAAAACTATTTGGATAGTTAACCTTGTGATAAATATTACTCATTAATGTGTCAGGTAAAGATACAGCAGTCAGCATTGCATTGGCATGGCATGGGATTTGAGGTTTCTCAACCCTCTAAAAACGACAAGGACAGCATAATTATACTTCCATGAACCAACGACTGATAAGTGAAAATAATGAGGTATATATAAAATAATTAAATACACCATACATTACTCAAGCCGATAACCGACTGTAACAGAATACTATCAAAGATTAATCATTTTAAGTGAACGTAAATGCAACATGAGCAAGCTAAGGTAGCTAGTAAAACAAACATTTTATTGAAGTGTAGTGTTTTAAGGGGTACTTCCACAAAGATGCTCGAACTAACAACTCTCTGGTGAAAATTATGAGGTCTATATGAATGTAATATATACCTCATAAATTGTCACCAAGTATTTCAATTTAAACATACTGTAGATCTAGTAATATTCGTGAGGTTTTAATTTTCGCGATTTTTCGTGAGGAGGACAAATTTGTGAATTCAAGAATCTTGAGAAAAATATTATTATAATAGCGAAACTAAAGAACAATGAAAATTCCTGTATTCTAAACTTCGTAAAAAGTCCCAAAATTGGAAATTCGCGAAAATTCAAACACATGAAAATTACCAGATATACAGTATTTAATATTTCAATTCAGGCGCATTTAAGATAGAGGCGAGAATGCATAATTGAATAAATTTAAACATGTGCAAACAAAGAAAAACTATTTGGATAGTTCATCTTCTGATCAATATTACTCATTGGTGTGTCAGGTAAATTTACAGCAGTGAGACATTGGCATGTCCTGGAATTTAGAGGTTTCTTAACCTTCTAAAAATGTCCAATCAATGACATAAATATGATATATTTATAACATAGTATCTTAGGTACATTTCCTTGCTAGTCCAAAATACATTACTAAATGAACAACTGCTAGATGATATTTAGGAGGTCTATATAAATGTTTTAAATGCCTTATAAATAGTTATCGTTAGTAAAATACTGTAATTCATATCAACCTTGCCAATTAAATAAATTAAGTCAATGTTATTGAAAAGTAGTAATGTATCTTTAGTGAATGTTGATTTTAAACCTGATTACAACACCTCAATGGCTACAGCATGTGTATTTACCCCAAAATGCGCCAATCTGTGTAAAGTAACAACTTATGTAAGTGATGGTTATTAACTGGTAGATCGTCTGTCTTCATTGTCATTTTTTATAGCCTAAGTTACATTAAGATATACAAAATCATTAGGAGACGGGCTACTCGTAGTATAAGAACAGCATATACTTCAATGAACTAACGACTGATAAGTGAAATTAATGAGATATATATATAAAAGTATTAAATGCCCCATAAAAGACCAACGCCATTAGCCATCTGAAACAGAATAATATCAAAGATTTGTCATTTTAAGTCAACGTAAAGGTAATGTGAGTGAGCTAAGGTAGCTAGTAAAACAAATATTGTATTCAAATATACCTTTTTTAATGGGCACTTCCACAAAGCTGCTTGAACTAACAACTCTCTGGTGAGAATAATGAGGTCTATATCAATGTAATATATACCTCATAAATTGTCTCTATCAAAAGCCGTCTGCATCACATAATACTCTACAATATCAATTATTTAAAATCAATGTGATTGTAATCTGAGTATCAGGCTAAGACAGATATAGGAAGAAGCGGGATTGCTCAATTAAAGAAATAAGAACATGAGAAAACAAAGAAAAAACTATTTGGATAGTTAACCTTGTGATAAATATTACTCATTAATGTGTCAGGTAAAGATACAGCAGTCAGCATTGCATTGGCATGGCATGGGATTTGAGGTTTCTCAACCCTCTAAAAAAGGTCTGATAGTGCCAGCCGATATTAATGAGGTCTATTATGTTAAATAAATGCTCATAAATAGCTCCCTTTTCCTATATGTTTCAATATGTCATAGTCCTGTAGATCAATGACACAAATATGGTATATTACAATATAGTATCTTAGGTACATTACCTTGCTAGTCCAAAATACCCCTTGAAGTCATTCGAAATAGGAGTAGGGCATAGTCCCGGCTTCGGGCTCCCTTCTGACGCGATATTGCCATGATTGTGCAGAAAGCGACTTAAAGCAATATTCATGAAGTCCAAAATACATGACAAAATGAACAACTGCTAGATGATATTTAGGAGGTCTATATAAATGTTTTAAATGCCTCATAATTAGTTATCGTTAGTAACATACTGTAATTCATATTAACCTTGCCAATTAAATAAATTAAGTCAATGTTATTGAAAAGTAGTAATGTATCTTTAGTGAGTGTTGATTTTAAACCTGATTACAACACCTCAATGGACACAGCATGTGTATTTACCCCAAAATGCGCCAATCTGTGTAAAGTAACAACTTATGTAAGTGATGGTTATTAATAGGTAGGTTGTCTGTCTTCATTGTCAGTTTTTATAGACCAAGTTACATTTACATATACAAAATCATCTTTTTGTAGTTCAAGGACAGCATAATTATACTTCCATGAACCAACGACTGATAAGTGAAATTAATGAGGTATATATAAAATAATTAAAAACACCATAAATTACTCACGCCAATAGCCGACTGTAACAGAATACTATCAAAGATTAATCATTTTAAGTGAACGTAAATGCAACGTGAGCAAGCTAAGGTAGCTAGTAAAACAAAAAAATTTATTGAAGTGTAGTGTTTTAAGGGGTACTTCCACAAATATGCTTGAACTAACAACTCTCTGGTGAAAATAATGAGGTCTATATGAATGTAATATATACCTTATAAATTACCACCAAGTATTTCAATTTAAACATACTGTAGATCTAGTAATATTCGTGAGGTTTTAATTTTCGCGAATTTTCGTGACGAGGACAAATTTGTGAATTCAGGAATCTTGAGAAAAATATTATTATAATAGCGAAACTAAAGAACAATGATAATTTCTGAATTCTAAACTTCGTGAAAAGTCCCAAAAAATTAGAAATTCGCGAAAATTCTAACACATGAAAATTACCAGATCTAC
This sequence comes from Flabesymbios commensalis, assembly GCA_964017125.1. NCBI lineage: Eukaryota > Metazoa > Annelida > Polychaeta > Terebellida > Flabelligeridae > Flabesymbios > Flabesymbios commensalis. The sequence goes on along the minus strand of CAXHKU010000827.1, from coordinate 8,725 downwards.
AATATTTAATATTTCAATTCAGGCACATTGAAAGTAGAAGTGAGAATAGAGAATTGGATAAATTTAAACATGCGCAAATAAAGAAAACTATTTGGATAGTTCACCTTCTGATCAATATTACTCATTGATGTGTCAGGTAGTGAGACATTGGCATGTCCTGGAATTTAGAGGTGTCTTAACCTTCTAAAAACGTCCAATGCTGCCAGATGATATTAATGAGGTCTATATAGTTCAATAAATGCTCACAAATTGCTCCCTTTTCCTATATATTTCAATATGTAATAGTCTTGTAAAACGATGACATAAATATGATATATTTATAGCATAGTATCTTAGGTACATTTCATTGTTAGTCCAAATTATATGACAAGATGAACAACTGTCAGATGATTTTTAGGAGGTCTATATAAATGTTTTAAACGCCTCATAAATTGTTCTCATTGGTAACATACTGTAATGCATATTAATTTTGCCAATCAAATGTATTAAGTCAATGGTACTGTGAGGTAATAATGTACATTTAGTGAGTGTTGCTTTTAATCTTGATTACAACACGTCAATGGATACAGCACGTGTATATACCCAAAATGCACCTATCTGCGTTAAATAACAGCTTAGGGAAGTGACAAATATTAACTGGTTGATTGTCTGTTTTCATTGTCATTTTTATACCCTGAGTTACATTTAGATATACAAAATCATTGGGGGACGGGCTATTCGTAGTTCAAGGATAGCATATAGTTCGATGAACTAGCGACTGATAAGTGAAATTAATGAGGTATATATAAAATGATTGAACACCCCATAAATTAATCACGCCAATAGCCGTCTGTAGCAGAATACTATCAAAGATTAATCATTTTAAGCCAAAGTAATTGCAACATGAGCAAGCTGAGGTAGCTAGTAAAAAAAACATTTTATCGAAGTGTATTTTTCAAGGGGTACTTCCACAAATATGCTTAGACCAATAACTCTCTGGTAAAATTAATGAGGTCTATATCAGTGTAATATATACATCATAAATTGTCGCCAAGTATTTCAATTTAAACATACTGTAGATCTAGTAATATTCGTGAGGTTTTAATTTTCGCGAATTTTCGTGACGAGGACACATTTGTGAATTCAAGAAGCTTGCGAAAAATATGATAATAATAGCCAAACTAAAGACCAATGAAAATTTGTGAATTCTAAACTTCGTGAAAGTCCCAAAATTAGAAATTCGCGAAAATCCAAACGCATGAAAATTACCAGATCTACAGTATTTAATATTTCAATTCAGGCACATTGAAAGTAGAAGTGAGAATAGAGAATTGAATAAATTGAAACATGCGTAAATAAATAAAACTATTTGGATAGTTCACCTTCTGATCAATATTACTCATTGCTGTGTCAGGTAAAGATACAGCAGTGAGACATTGGCATGTCCTGGAATTTAGAGGTTTCTTAACCTTCTAAAAACGTCCAATGCTGCCAGATGATATTAATGAGGTCTATATAGTTCAATAAATGCTCACAAATTGCTCCCTTTTCCTATATATTTCAATATGTAATAGTCTTGTAGATCGATGGCATAAATATGATATATTTATAGCATAGTATCTTAGGTACATTTCATTGTTAGTCCAAATTATATGACAAGATGAACAACTGTCAGATGATTTTTAGGAGGTCTATATAAATGTTTTAAATGTCTCATGAATTGTTTTTACTGGTAACATACTGTAATGCATATTAATTTTGCCAATCAAATGTATTAAGTCAATGGTACTGTGAGGTAATAATGTACATTTAGTGAGTGTTGCTTTTAAACTTGATTGCAACACGTCAATGGATACAGCACGTGTGTATACCCAAAATGCACATATCTGCGTTAAATAACAGCTTAGGGAAGTGACAAATATTAACTGGTTGATTGTCTGTTTTCATTGTCATTTTTATACCTTGAGTTACATTTAGATATACAACTATTCGTAGTTCAAGGATAGCATATACTTCGATGCACTAACGACTGATAAGTGAATTTAATGAGGTATATATAAATAATTAAATACCCCATAAATTACTCACGCCAATAGCCGTCTGTAGCAGAATACTATCAAGGATTAATCATTTTAAGCCAACGTAAATGCAACATGAGCAAGCTGAGGTAGCTAGTAAAACAAACATTTTATTGAAGTGTATTTTTTCAAGGGGTACTTCCACAAATATGCTTGAACTAACAGCTCTCTGGTGAAATTAATGAGGTCTATATCAGTGTAATATATACCTCATAAATTGTCGCGAAGTATTTCAACTTAAACATACTGTAGATCTAGTAATATTCGTGAGGTTTTAATTTTCGCAAATTTTCGTGACGAGGACAAATTTGTGAATTCAAGAATCTTGCGAAAAATATGATTATAATAGCGAAACTAAAGAACAATGGAAATTTGTGAACTCTAAACTTTGTGAAAAGCCCATAAATTAGAAATTCGAGAAAATTCAAACACGTGAAAATTACCCGATCTACAGTATTTAATATTTCAATTCAGTGCAAATTTCAGTTAGTCCAAATATATTACAAGATGAACAACGGTCTAATGATTTTTAGGACGTTTATATAAAAGTTTTAAATGCCTCATAAATAGTTATCGTTAGTAAAATACTGTAATTCATATCAACCTTGTTATTGAAAAGTAGTAATGTATCTTTAGTGAGTGTTGATTTTAAACCTGATTACAACACCTCAATGGCTACAGCATGTGTATTTACCCCAAAATGCGCCAATCTGTGTAAAGTAACAACTTATGTAAGTGATGGTTATTAATAGGTAGATTGTCTGTCTTCATTGTCATTTTTTATAGCCTAAGTTACATTAAGATATACAAAATCATTGGGGGACGGGCTATTCGTATTTCAAGGACAGCATATACTTCCATGAACTAACGACTGATAAGTGAAGTTAATGAGATCTATATGAATGTAATATATACGTCATAAATTGTCAATAAGTATTTCAATTAAAACATACTGTAGATCTAGTAATATTCGTGAGGTTTTAATTTTCGCGAATTTTCGTGACGAGGACAAAATTGTGAATTCAAGAATCTTGAAAAAATATTATTATAATAGCGAAACTAAAGAACAATGAAAATTTACGAATTCTAAACTTCGTGAAAAGTCCTCAAATTAGAAATTCGCGAAAATTCAAACACATGAAAATTACCAGATATACAGTATTTAATTTTTCAATTCAGGCACATTTAAGATAGAGGTGAGAATGCATAATTGAAGAAATTTAAACATGTGCAAACAAAGAAAAACTATTTGGATAGTTCATCTTCTGAGCAATATTACTCATTGGTGTGTCAGGTAAAGTTACAGCAGTGAGACATTGGCATGTCCTGGAATTTAGTGGTGTCTTAACCTTCTAAAAATGTCCAATCAATGACATAAATATGATATATTTATAACATAGTATCTTAGGTACATTTTCTTGCTAGTCCAAAATACATTACTAAATGAACAACTGCTAGATGATATTTAGGTGGTCTATATAAATGTTTTAAATGCCTCATAAATAGTTATCGTTAGTAAAATACTAACGCCAATTAAATAAATTAGGTCAATGTTATTGAAAAGTAGTAGTGTATCTTTAGTGAATGTTGATTTTAAACCTGATTACAACACCTCAATGGCTACAGCATGTGTATTTACCCCAAAATGCGCCAATCTGTGTAAAGTAACAACTTATGTAAGTGATGGTTATTAATAGGTAGGTTGTCTGTCTTCATTGTTATTTTTTATAGCCTAAGTTACATTAAGATATACAAAATCATTAGGAGACGGGCTACTCGTAGTTTAAGAACAGCATATACTTCCATGAACTAACGACTGATAAGTGAAATTAATGAGGTATATATAAAAGTATTAAATGCCCCATAAAAGACCCACGCCAATAGCCATCTGAAACAGAATCATATCAAAGATTTGTCATTTTATGTCAACGTAAAGGTAATGTGAGTGAGCTAAGGTAGCTAGTAAAACAAATATTGTATTCAGATATACCTTTTTTAATGGGCACTTCCACAAAGCTGCTTGAACTAACAACTCTCTGGTGAGATTAATGATGTCTATATCAATGTAATATATACCTCATAAATTGTCTCTATCAAAAGCCGTCTGCATCTCATAATACTCTACTATATCAATTATTTAAAATCAATGTGATTATAATCTGAGTATCAGGCTAAGACAGATATAGGAAGAAGCGGGATGGCTCAATTAAAGAAATATGAACATGAGAAAACAAAGAAAAAACTATTTGGATAGTTAACCTTGTGATAAATATTACTCATTAATGTGTCAGGTAAAGATACAGCAGTCAGACATTGGCATGTCGCGGGATTTGAGGTTTCTCAACCCTCTAAAAAACGTCTGATAGTGCCAGCTGATATTAATGAGGTCTATTATGTTAAATAAATGCTCATCAATGGCTCCTTTTTCCTATATGTTTCAATATGTCATAGCCCTGTAGATCAATGACACAAATATGGTATATTACAATATAGTATATTAGGTACATTACCTTGCTAGTCCAAAATACCCCTTGAAGTCATTCGAAATAAGAGTAGGGCATAGTCCCAGCTTCAGGCTCCCTTCTGACGCGATATTGCCATGATTGTGCAGAAAGCGACTTAAAGCAATATTCATACTTGACAAAATACTTGACAAAATGAACAACTGCTAGATGATATTTAGGAGGTCTATATAAATGTTTTAAATGCCTCATAATTAGTTATCGTTAGTAACATACTGTAATTCATATTAACCTAGCCAATTAAATAAATTAAGTCGATGTTATTGAAAAGTAGTAATGTATTTTTAGTGAGTGTTGATTTTAAACCTGATTACAACACCTCAATGGACACAGCACATGTATAAACTCCAAATGCATCTAGATGTGTAAAGTAACAACTTATGTAAGTGATGGTTATTAATAGGTAGGTTGTCTGTCTTCATTGTCATTTTTTATAGACCAAGTTACATTTACATATACAAAATCATCTTTTTGTAGTTCAAGGACAGCATAATTATACTTCCATGAACCAACGACTGATAAGTGAAATTAATGAGGTATATATAAAATAATTAAATACACCATAAATTACTCACGCCAATAGCCGACTGTAACAGAATACTATCAAAGATTAATCATTTTAAGTGAACGTAAATGCAACGTGAGCAAGCTAAGGTAGCTTGTAAAACAAACATTTTATTGAAGTGTAGTGTTTTAAGGGGTACTTTCACAAATATGCTTGAGCTAACAGCTCTCTGGTGAAAATAATGAGGTCTATCTGAATGTAATATATACCTCATAAATTGTCACCAAGAATTCCAATTTAAACATACTGTAGATCTAGTAATATTCGTGAGGTTTTAATTTTCGCGATTTTTCGTGACGAAGACAAATTTGTGAATTCAAGAATCTTGAAAAAATATTATTATAATAGCGAAACTAAAGAACAATGAAAATTTACGAATTCTAAACTTCGTGAAAAGTCCTCAAATTAGAAATTCGCATGAAAATTACCACATGAAAATTACCAGATATACAGTATTTAATATTTCAGTTCGGGCACATTTAAGATAGAGGTGAGAATGCATAATTTAAGAAATTTAAACATGTGCAAACAAAGAAAAATTATTTGGGTAGTTCATCTTCTGATCAATATTACTCATTGCTGTGTCAGGTAAAGATACAGCAGTGAGACATTGGCATGTCCTGGAATTTAGAGGTGTCTTAACCTTCTAAAAATGTCCAATGCTGCCAGCTGATATTAATGAGGTATATATCGTTCAATAAATGCTCCCAAAATGGCTCCTTATTCCTATATATTTCAATATGTAATAGTCTTGTAGATCAATGACATACATATGACGTGCATATACCCGAAATGTACCTATCAACGTAACAACTTAGGTAAGTGATGATTATTTATTGGTAGATTGTCTGTTTTCATTGTCATTTTGTATCGACCAAGTTGCATTTAGATATACAGAATCATCGGGGGATTGGTTTTTTGGTAGTTCAAGGACAGCATAATTATACGTCCATTAACTAATGACTGATAAGTGAAATTAATGAGGTATATATAAAATAAATAAATATCCCATAAATTACTAACGCCAATAGCCGACTGTAACAGAATACTATCAAAGATTAATCATTTTAAGTGAACGTAAATGCAACATGAGCAAGCTAAGGCAGCTAGTAAAAAAAGTATTTGATTGAAATGTACTTTTGTAAGGGGTACTTCTACAAATATGCTTGAACTAACAACTCTCTGGTGAAATTAATGAGGTTTATATCAATGTAATATATACCTCATAAATTGTCACCAAGTATTCAGCTTGAATGACTACATTATTTGTAATGTTCGTCTGTTGCCATAATTTTTGCCATAATTGAATAGGGTGGTCCAACATTAAACCAGCATTGAATCAAAGTGGCATATTTGTCTTACCCAGACACTCGCTAACAGACTGTTAGACGTGTGGCCTGTGAGGCGTGCCCTGCTGAGTTAGATAAGTAGATGTTTTTTTTAGTATTTAGAATGATACCAATTAGAGCCATTTGATTATGATTAATAATTAATAGTCGTTTTTGCAACTAACTCACATTCCTCAGTTCATCAGTGACATACATAGCACATACTGTAATATACTTTAATTTCGCAGGTATGAATTTTCGCGTAAACCCGATTTTTGACCATTTCGCTGTCTTTTAATTTCGCGTGAAATTAATTTTTAAAGTCGATTTTTTGGTCTGGAGACATGCAAATGTTATCGTTGTAACGACTGTCACCACCCTTCCCGACTAGAAAGCACTATGACGCAACGTCGTCGGTAAACATAATCAAATGCAGTAAGGGGTCTTGTCAAGTTAAAAAAAATCCAAAAATCCGAAAAAAACTCGGTCAGACAACATCCACCCACCCCCTATCCAATTTTTACATTTTTTGGAAACATTTGGAAACATGAAAACAACACAAAAAACACACGAAAAACAAAATTTCAAAAAAAGAGTAAAATCCGAGTTGGAGCTTGACCCCCCCCCTCCCCACCCACTTCCGAGTTTTTCTCGGATTTTGGGTAATTTTTTTAACTTGACAAAACCCCTAAGTGAGATGAGAAATAGTTTGTCTTTGAGGAATGTAGTGTAATTTAAGCCTGATTACAGTATCTCATGATGCACCTATATATGCTCAGAAAAACCCCTTATTTTATAGATTATCTGCATTCTCACAGCTTTCCATTAATATTTCTGACAAATTCACCATTTAAGGGACACTTCGGGGTGCCAGGACACTACAATCGTCCTAACAACTGTCAGGGGAAATTAATGAGGTCTATATCAATGAAATATATACCTCATAAAATTCCACCGAAAGCCGTCTGCAACACATAATAATCTGTAATGTGATTGTAATCTGATTTGACATTACTAGTAATATGGTAGGTAAACTAAATATTTAAGCAGTGCTTCAAGTTAAACAACATTACGGAAGTAGTGTGATTCTATAATTAAAGAAATATGAACATGATAAAACAAAGACAAATTGTCAGTTAAATACATTGGTATTTTCACTGAGACAGTGGAATTTCAAATGTCCGATGCTGCCAGCTCATATTAATGAGGTCTATGTAATTCAGTAAATGTCTCAAAGATGGTTAAAATTTGCCTTATTGTTATCTATAAGAGTTTGGCAGATTGTGTGCCATAAATGAATTATATCGAATAATAACTTTTAATTTTAAATACATTCCCATTTTAAGCCATATCACCTTGGAATATACATCGACTGCTAGGTGATATTTGAGAGGTCTATATAATGTGGCACCAGGATAGGTCATTGGTAGCGTGATATCATTCATTGGTGCCCACACATACAGCGATCCTAGCTGTTTAATTTCATGGGATGACGACAACAGAAAATACAACCGATTATCGCCTTGTAAAAAAAGTATGAAACATAATAAAATGACAAAGCTGACATGTAAACGGTCAATACAACCTATAAGTGTATGAAATGCCTCATAAATGATAATCGTTTCTGAAAGACTGTAACACAAATTAAGGTTGAAGAAAAAAGTCAGTGAGTGAGATAAGAAGTGTTTTCAATGATGAATGTGTATTTTCAGCCTGATTATAATAGCTAAAAATGCCCACTGCTGCCAGCAGATATTAATGATTTCACCGTAGCAAAATGAGTACGTTATTATTATTAATTAGTGGATGATCTTCATTGTCATTTTTTCTCTAGGATAGTTTTGTTAAAATTTACAACTTTTGTTTGGAGGGGGGGGGGGGCAGTTCCAGAACATCATGTACTTACACAAACTAACGACTGCTATGTGAAATTAATGAGGTCTATATAAAAGTATTAAATACCTCATAAATTGATAAATGACCCACGCCAATAGCCGTCTGTAGCGGAATAATAAAAAAAGATTATTTGTTTCAAGTCAATGTGAATGCAATTTTAGCAAGCACAGGATGGTTATACAAGAGTGAGTAGGTTAAGTAAAGACAGAGTGGTGCAATTTAACAATATATGAGGAGTAAAATAATTAGATAATAAAACATGCAAGCTCGTAGATTCAAAAATATAGCAAATCATCATTTTTCTACAAGTCTTTAATCAGGTGTAACATTTTAATTTTTAAATAGGAAAAATATTTA